>NGKI01000002.1:2895119-2931898 GCA_002162615.1 Myriosclerotinia duriaeana
TACTTTTAGGGTTTATGGATTTAGGTCGGGTATTTTAGGCGTGGTATGAGTAACAAACTTCTGTGTTCTTGATTTTCTTTGAATTCGTTGTTTATACTACTAGGTGGGTGGGCATCGTTTCTTAAGATTATGAGATTGTGATTATACAGGAGTGTAATTTGAAGCTTGTGGATATTTCATACGGACTACTAGATTCCCATTCTCTTCAATCCCAACGTATAGTTGTATCAAATTAGATTATCCCTAATGATGTTAAAAATTTAATGATAAGAATGAAAAAAAGAATGGGAATTATTAGAGTTTGGTTGGGATTTTAGATATATTTTTATGCATTTGATAAGGGTTGTATTTACATCTTGTAACTTGGCTGCACCAGCACCAGCACCAGCACCTTGTTACTGGGTACACACTATCGTGCATCTTTCATCTTTCATCTAGTGTTTTTGTATCTCGTTTTAGGAGAATAATGGTATGGAAACTTGTTATTGTTATTGTTATAGATTAAGCTTGTGAAGGTGAATTTTTTTTTGGAAATCTAAGATAAGTTTGATATAACCACCACCAGGGTTTAGGGTTAAGGTTCTTTGCCCGCGGAAAATAATTGAGGAGTTGGGATTCTTGAATTTTCTGAGAGTTACTGTATGTACCTATACAAAGAAATGACGAGAAACCGATTTAGAATAAGGTAGTGCTTATAATCTGTGTGGAATATGAGTTTGATTCTGTTGATTCTGGAGGACTAGGGAAATTGAAGGTTGTAAGAAGTGTTCAAGATTTTCTTGATAAATAGATTATACCACTATATAATCAATAGCCTGGCCAAAAAAGAAAATTCATCGCATAGAATATCATGCCTTGAATCTTTTTGCAAATCCAGGTCTGTTTCACATTATACCACCATAAAAGCATACCTATCACGGGTTCACTATTCGTTCCTAATTAATTAGCTTAGCCGAAATAAATGCCTAAGGTATTTTCTTTTATATAATTGGCTTCTGCTTTAAAACCTTTTTACTCTTTTTGTAGAATATTATTTTATTATTTAATATTTTTTTTATACTATGATAATATATTTTACTTTTACAAAAAGCTTTACTATAAACAGTATAGTTTAGTTTTAATAAGAAATAATTTTTTAATATGCTTTTCTACAAACCTAATTAGAAAAAAAGAATATATTTTATACTACAGTATTATCCCATACTTATATATCGAACATTCGAAGAATACATTTAAAACATTTTAAAACAAATACTATGGCTAACAAAAACTCAATTCTAATTTCGTTTTTAATTTTACTTATGGATAACTATACTAAATTAAAAACTTGTATCAAAAAGATTTTTAAACACTAATAATTTGTTACATACAAACTATACTAAATCTTTAGATTTGAGTTTCGAAATTTTATATTATTTATATAAGTTATTATTAAAAATGATTTTAATATTGATAATTTTAACTTTATAAATTATTTAGTTTACGTTTTATTGATTATTAATATAGTGATAATGTAATTTAACAACAACGTTTGTTATTTTATAAATAAAAACAAGTATTTGTTAGTTGTATAAAACGTTTAGAATATTACTATTGATGTTTTATATTTTAAAATAAACTGATTAAAAGGATTATTAGGAAACTAATTACTTTTTAATAATTTTTATATTCTATATTAAAATACTAAAAACTTTGAACTTTTTAAAAGCGAGAAGACTAATATTATGGCTAGATAAAACAAATATCGAGGATAAAAACAAGGCTTATAAATTGTTTAGAAAAATAAGCTTTTAATATATTTTATAGAACAAAAAAAGTTTTTTTATATAATTTTTTTAATGGAAGGTATAGTTTGAAGAAAGTGTTTATTCAATATCTAGAACATTTTTAAGGATAAATTCTTGTTTACTTTTACTAACAATTTTTTGGATAAGTTGGATAGCTTTTATATATCAATTAATATTGAGCGAGAGGCTTTTATCAAGTTCGATATTATTAAAATGATGGATAAAATATTTTTTTTTATATTTTATATTCAATTAGAATATTATAGTAGGTTATACTATAAAACAAATAGAGATATAGTTTAAGTAATGAAATTGAAGGTTATAGATAAATTATAAATAATAATTCGATAGAATATTAACTTTTATGTTTTCGATAATGTTGATGGTTGGAAAATTAAATTTCAAATTTGGAATTAAAATATTAGAGAAAACAATTATTATTTTAAAAGTTTTAAAATATTGTTTGTATATATCTTTTATTAACAATATTAAAATCCTATAATAATATAAGATAAAAATATATTAATAGATTTAAACGTTTTTAATGTTAAAAAACAATATACAAAGGAGTAAAAATATATTTATGGATTTTGTTATTATTATAAGGAATCAGGTTATTTTGTTTGGTATTGTAAAGTTAAAAAAACTGCGGATACTTTGAAGATTATTTGAGACAATAATATATCCAATTAATAATTTTACAATTATATATTTTAATCAATTAGTTGTAATAATTATTAAAATAGTAAAAAAAACGGATATATATCTTTGCAAAATTATATTTCAAATTATCAATAAAATCAAGTATTTCGATGTGGAGAATATAATAGTTTTTAAATTCTTTAAAACTATAATTTTCAGAATCTTTAGATTTAAAATTTAAAACAATTATACTAATTATACTAGTTTAATAATTTTCAAGGCTATATTGAAAAAAGATTTATTATATTAAATAAAAATGTATTTAATATAGTATTGTAGTTTATGCTATAAAATCTGGGAAATGTTTAATCTTTATAAAAAGATATTCGTAGAGGTTTTTGAGGAATATAGAATGGATAAAATGAAAATTAAGTAGTAATAAGCTTTTACAATTTAAATCTATAAATAGTAAATCTTTATTTATTAATATTATAATATTTCTAATGTATTTTTTTTTTTTTAGGTAATTAACTTAATAGATAACAAATGTTTAAAAAAAACATTTATAGATAAATTTATTATATAATAATACAAAATTTAAACGTTTTTGTTATAACAACAATGTAAATTACACTTAATAGATAGTAATATTATTAATATTATTATAGAATATTTTGTGATGGATATAATAATAAATATATATTAGAAAACTTGATTTTTCTTTGTTACAAAACTTTTATTAAATATTTTAGTAATATTTGGGCTACTATAGTTTTATTATTATAACTTATTTATAAACTAAAAAGATATAACTTTTTCTTTTAGTTCTTAGTATTATACTAAATATTGTTTATTAATTTATACAATTGATTTTGTTTTTACACTAACAATTTTGCTAATGATTTTAATTATTAAACTATTTACTTTAGTTTAAGTTTTTAAAACTATTTTAAAAAATTGTTTAAAGCAAATTCTATTTTATTATTAATTGTTATTTATTGAGAACGCTAATGAAGATAAAGGATATAAATCTATAAAAAATGATAATGTTAATTTATATATAAACTAATCTTTAATGTTAAATGTAAACTATTATAGAATAAAGCAATATACAAACAAATGTAAGTATTAAGTATAAATAATATTAAATAAAAAATTGGTTTATTTTGAACTAATATAAACAATTATAGAAGTACAATTTTTGATATATATTAAAAACAATAACTAATTTCTATTATTATCAATATCAATTTTTATTAACAAATTTAACTTTGAAAGATTTAATTTAAATAATATTTGTTAATTGCAAAAAGCTAGTTTTGCTTTTTTTTATTAACAAACTAATATTAAAACTATAAAGATATTATAGGTTAAGTTTGATAAAGTATTCAAAAAGAATTAACAAGAACAAATATATTAAGTAATTATATTTTTAATACTTACAAAATCCGATTTTAAAGAAATACTTTTTAGATATAGGAATTTGAAAGTTATTTTAAACAAAATACTGGAATTATATTACAACTTTGTGTAAAACTATTATTAGCTTTTTCATTTACAATGAATTATACAATTCGATATTAAAAAGTTCTTTGAAGAAAAGCTAGTACTAAGTAATGTTAATATTAGGGACAAACTTTTAAATTAGTTATATAATAAATTATTAGTCTTTTTATTATGATTAGTAGAAACATTATTATTAAAATATATTTAAAATTATAAAATCAAATTACAATCTAGAAAAAAGCTGTTGTATTTTAAGAACAAGTTTTTATTACTATTAAAACTAAAAATTGTACAAAAATGGATTAATGATAATCTATTTAAAAGTTTTATTTACAAATCAAAATCTTAAAGTGTAATATTTTTTTTATTAGTAACAAAATCAAAAAGCAAAGTTTGTATATACTAGAATTATCGAAATCTAAATAATGTTATAATTAAAAATCGATATCTTTTACTTATTGTTCAAGAAATATTAAATACATTATATAATATAAAAGTTTATACAAAATTTAATATGATTATTATTTTTAATAATTTGTAAATTACAAAAAAAAATAAATAGAAAACAATATTCATTATTAGATTTAAACTATTCGAATTTTTAGTAATACTTTTTGGATTATATAATGTATCAGTATTTTTTTAGTATTACATTAATTATACTTTATTTAACAAATTAAACAAGTATTGTATAACTTATTTGAATAATGTATTAATATATTTTGTAAACAAAAATAAATATTATAAGTATATTTGTAATATAATTTAGAAATTATAAAATATAGAATTACAAATTAATATTAACAAATACAAATTCAAAATTACTATAATTAAATATTTAGGATTGATTATTACAACAAATAATATAAAAATAAACTTAATCAAAGTTAAAGTTATAACTTTTTAAATTAAATTAATTTTAATTAAAGAATTATAATACTTTTTAGAATTCGCAAACTTCTATTACAAGTTTATTATAAACTTTTTTAAAATCTACCAACTTTTAAACGATTTACTACAAAAGAATAGAATTTAGCAATAAATAAAAGAATATACTAATATATTTAAAAAATTGAAAAATACTTTTATTACAACCCTTATACTAATATACTTTAATTATATAAAAAAAATTGTTCTAAAAATTAATATATTAAACTAAACATTTGAAAAAGTATTATTACAATATAACAAAAATAATATTTTTTGCCCAATAATATATTTTTCAGCAAAACATTTTACAATAGAATATAATTACAAAATTTATAATAAAAAGCTTTTAATTATTATTAAATCTATAAAGAAATAATAGTTAAAACTTTAAAGAATTTTATAGAAGTTTGAAATATTAATTAATCATAAAAACCTAAAATACTTTACAACAACAAAAGCTTTAAATCAAAAACAAATTTGATAATTTGAATTCTTTTCACAATACAACTTTTAAATAGTATATCGCTTAAGCTTTAAAACAATTTAATTAAACGTTTTAAACTGCTACAGTTAAAATAAACCAAACATTTTAAATTCTAACAACAAAAAGCTAAAAAACTAGAAACAAATAATATTACCTATAAATAGATTTAACAAAGATTTATATTAAAAGCTTATTAGCAAATCTATATTAATAATAAACTAAACAATATTATTAAAAAACAAGCTAATCAATAATATAATTGAAAATGCTTACACTAGATTAAAAATAGCAAAAGATTTAATTGAAGTAGTATAAGATTTATATACAAAAAAATAGCTAAAAAAGTATCGAAAAATATTACATATAGTTATACAAAATTGCAGTATTTAAGAAAATAAAATCTATTATAAAGATAAATTATGGATTTCCTCGGATAATAAATTAAAAGTACAAATCATTTATAGGATTTATTTTTTTAGCCCTATAAGCTATTTAGATTATATAAAAACTATCGATTTAGTTTTTTGAAGCTATTAATAATTATAAATGTATTAAAAAATAAATGTATATATATAAATATATAAACTATATACTAAAACAAAATTATTAAAAACAACTTTATTAGAATATTTATATTCTTTACTAGTTTCTTTTAAAATATAATTGAATATATTAATTGATTATATCACACCGCTATTTAATTGCAAGAATAACAATTTAATATTTAAATATATATTAATAATAATATATAAATTAACAAAAATAAAGCATTTTATTAATATAAAAACATTAACTATAGAAAAACTAATTTTAGCTTTTATCAACTATATTTATATACTTTATAAATTACTAAATAATATAATCTCAAATCGAAATATTTAATTCGTTTCAAGATTTTGATTTCAATTATTAGAATAGTTGGAAATAATATTAAAGTATTTTTCAGCATTTTATTTTCAAATAGATAGGCAAACAGAACGTATCAATTCTATATTAAAACAATATTTTAAAGCATTTGTAAATTATTACTAAAATGATTAGATAAAATAACTTCCACTTGTAGAGTTTATATCGAACAACATAATCTTTGAAATAATAGATTGCTCTCCATTTTTTGCAAATTATAAATTTCACCCACGTTTTGAAGTTGAGCCTATAAAACTTTATTTACTAAATATAATTTTAGTGTAAAAGAAAAAGTTCTTCAAAAAAAACAAAACAACAAATAAAATGAAATATATTCTAAAACTATTATAAACACTAATAAAATAAATAATAGCAACATACAAAAAAATATATAAATAAAAACAAAATTGAGTTATTTTATTACATTGCAAACCAAAAAGTTTATATTAATACAAAAAATATAAAAATACAAAAGAAAATAAAAAAACTCAACAATAAATAGATTAAACTTTATAAAGTACTAAAAACGTACTCATGATTTTGCTTAATAAAGTTACTAAAGAATATTCGTATTTTTTTAGTATTTCATTATTTTTTATTAATACTAATATATGAATTTATAAGATTTTTTTTGCAAATAGTTATAAATGATATTGAGTCGAAAATCATTAAGAATAAAATTCTAAAATAAAAGAATAGGGAAAAGAAACTAATACAAAAATGGGTTTTTGAAGAAGTATTGAATAACTATAACAAAAATAAAAACTATTATCAAATTAAATAGAAATATTATATATTTATATAACAATTAGTTTTAAATCTAAAAGGAAATGAGAAAGTATTTGTAGATTACTATCTATTGTACTCCGAAAAGCTTAGTTTTTTAATTTAAGTATTACATTATTTAAAAGAAAAACAGTTATAACTAACCCTAAAGGAAAATATATTGTAAAGATTGTTAAGGAAAAGAATAATATAATTTGTATAAATACTAAGTTTTTAAAACTATTTTAAAAAACTATTCTAAGTTGTTTAAAACAAATGTTTTTTCGAAAAAGGAGGTATTATTATAGGTTTATTATTTGTTTCTAATTAGTTAATTTAGCCGAAGTAAATGCCTAAAACATTTTCTTCTATATAATCGGCTTTTGCTTTAGGACCCTTTTATTTTTCTTATAGAATATTATTTTGTTACCTAGTACCCTTTCTACACCGTGATAATACCTTTATACTACTATACTAGATTGCAATAAGACCTGCTACTGTTTTTATATCAATAATCCACTTCCAACATCGAAACGCCGCAACTAGCACCCACTCAACCATAAATCGGCCAGATTTATATGCCTAGACCTTCAAAAGGAAACTGCGAAGTCCGTCGTCAAGAGTTGCAAGTGGAGAGAAATATAATGGGTGTTGCCGTGTTCGTATTGGACTAGTTGTTGATAAATAGCTTAATTACTTGGGTGTCAAATGAGTTAATAAGGTTCAAATAACAGAATTGGATGGAATGGAATGACGTACAAGAAAAATTATTGAAGTAGTAATTAAGAATATTATGCAGATCATTGCTACCCATAATTTCAAAACATCAACGTCGCGGATAAACTGAACAGTAGCCATGTAGCTGTGAACGATATAGCTTTTAACTAGGTAGATGATAATAATTATTGTGAAAATAATACCAAATAATATAACTTTAGCAATAACAAATCGCAAAACCTCAGACTTGTGATCGAACGGAAGAGTGGTGTTGTAGGCACTGGTGAGAATGGAAGAGCAGTCTTCTAAGCATCGAAGTCGAATGGAAAGATGGTTTGTAGAACGTCGCGGAGATGAAACGCTATATAGCAGATGGCTGTGATTGATGCAAGGGGAAAAATGGATTGTTGAATTGTAAATGTACGGAATTTTCAAATGTGCAAGAAATTCAGAGAGTAATAGTCCGCCATTTCCGATCCAACTAAGGAGATATGAGATCACAACTTGGAACCCAAACGTTTCAGGCCCTGTGGGCAGCACATCCACGCGATATTGTCACAAAAATAAGCACCCCTTAAAATAAGCGGGATCACGTGTTCTACCTAAGCCTTGATCCGGAGAATGTTACCTTTTAAACCACAGGGAGAAAGGTAATCTACCGAGAATGATGATCTATCCGTGAATCTCTTATGATTTATCCGTACTGATACTATAAAATTGTGACACTTGACATCTAGATTTCGGCGAAATATAAAGAAAGTATTTCTTCATCGTCACGGGGTAGGATAGGTTAATCATTTAACTAATGAGGGATGGGAACATTTAGTAGAAGGAAGATTGTGGCAAAAATGGAAAATTCGGCTTGTGACCCGAACAATTCCTGCAGTAAAGTTAAGTATCAGAGCTTTACTTACTGCTGTTGGTTTTTAGGGGAGAAATCATCTCGGTAAGTGCCGCGTTCATGGAAGAGAATCCCAACAAATGCTATGACTAGGAAATAAGAGTATTTACTAGACAGGCTGGCTGCAACATTTCGAGCCAACCAACCTTGTGGAGAAACAAGTACCGTGGTATGTTGAATACATGTGGCAAAAAATAGCATTAATTCCCCGTCATCTAAGCCTGAACTAGCTTAGTCTCGTCCGTTCAATATTTCCGAAAAAGGTCTGATGTATCGCATGTCTCCTTCCACATTGAACGGGCGTCCATTCCCAAATCTTACTATCTATCCTCCGCTCTGTCCAGAACATGGAATTCGTGAGCTATCAGCATGAGCCCTGCAATTTGAGAATGTAGATACGCTACACAAGTTTCTTAGTGTCAGGCTTTTGTCGACCTTTTCAAAAGCTTATTTATAATTACCTAAAATGGAATAAGCGATGATTTTAGTTTCCTTTACGACTCATGAACTCTTCATTGGTCAGGATGAGCCATGTAATTTGAAAATGTAGATATGCAACATAGATATTTTGAGGACTCTGAGTGGAAGGTACTCGAAGACATTTCGACTCATGAACTCTTCGTTGGTCAGGATGAGCCATGTAATTTGAAAATGTAGATATGCAACATAGATATTTTGAGGACTCTGAGTGGAGGGTATTCGAAGATGGTTGGAAAAACTAGTTTAGTTTCCGGCGCAGACTGGAATAGAGTTTTGGCCGAAATTGATCACAAATACTACCATTTCTTGAGCCTCCTATCCATGAGGCTAAGCAGGCTTGGGGAAAATGACAGCCATATTCCAAATGAGTTGTGAGTTCCAGATTTTAAATTAGTTTAATGCGAGACTTTGTGTGATAGTCTTATAACCTCCGTCCAAATAGCTAGACTTTCAGAGATGAAATGAAAGAAAAGCTCCTCGAGATCAATGACGCAGCTTGCAAGAGGATTTATATTTAGGATTCCTGTGTACAGATCCGAAAAAAGATTAATGACTCCGAGTGCAGAATAAAGAGCATCAGCATAATTCTAGTATCCTCGAGGTACCGGATGCAGCTTGACCATTGCCGGGACCTGAAGGTGTTTGCCACGTTTTAAGACCATTGATTTATAACAATGCATCGATCTTAGCCTGGTACTATACCGGACTCCAAACCAATGAACAATGCGAATTTCCATTCGTTGCATATCTCAAATTCGATACCCCACCATTTAGCCAGGTAGATGACCAAGATCAAAAGCCGAGGATATTCGGCTCCATCATGAGTCCATGCAGATTAAGTTATGGTGGTGTACCTGTTTTAAAACCCATGCAAGTGGGGTCCTTTGCAGGGTCCAATGTGAATTTTCTATTTCCTGGGAGTGAGATTTACCATGGCATGCTTCCGATTTGGCACCCATGCTCCTGATTCTGGAAAGTACCTCTGCTGGCTCACGTTGTTCACGTGAAAAGCTTTATGAAAGAATAAGAATTCTGCGCATATGGATCAAATAAGCGCACGGCAAGGTAAGGATCTGAAACAGCATCAAAAATACCTGCCGAGATGAATAAATCTAACCATCTGCGCCTTACAATTGTCGATAGTTTAAGGTGCGTTACTGTGCATATAAAACGCTCAGATGGTCACTGAAATCTGTCCGCATAAATAGTTCTCCCCAAAGAATCAGTTTCCAGAAAACTCAATACCAAGAGACATGTAGACCCTCCAGCCTACGGTAGAAAATCATTCCTCCAATATGTTGAATATCTCTAGCTTCGCAGTAGGACCGATATACATTTCGTTGAGCCTCATCCAAATCCCAAAATCGACCCAAACTCACATTTTACTGACTGAGAAGGTACTAGCAGACTGAAAGATTACACGCTAGTGGTGCTAGATTCTTTTCTTTGTGCCACTCAATCGAGTTGAAAGTAATTGTTATACATTTCTAGTATGTGGCGAACGGATGCAGAGTTTTAATAATTAAATTGGAATTTTAGTCGATGTCGGGTTCTTATTTGGAGCTCTTCACGCAGTGTCCAATATTGCCGTCGTCCATCTCACTATGTGTGGCCAAGAATTCATTTGAACCAATCATGTGTGAACTTTCGATCTGTTGCAAATCGCAGGCGTTGTGGCTGAAATCGAGTTTGATGAGCGCCACGTCGAACCCACACATTACCGACACCCCCGCAGTTTCAAGACGATAACTTATAAGAGGAGTAAAGGGTTTATGGGCTACTGATAACCATTCTAACACTTTTGCTTTCTTAAAATATCAACTAGTCCTAGCTCACCACGAGATATCTAGTTTGATTCGTCTTGAATTCTCTGAGCCGCACTTACTCGCACACTAGAGCTTGGGAAATATCCATACGTCTGAGAAGTGGACAAGAATATTTCCATTCCTAGAACTCATCATTGGCATATTGAATACGCATATAACCTACATGAAGTCCCCAACTAATGATTCAAGATTCGTCGCGGTAAATATGGTTCGAATCCCTAATTCTCACGGATTAGACATCTGTGGGGACAGTTCCATTGTATCCAACGCGTCCCAAAGTGATAGTATTTTACCCCTTGGGAGCACTAAAACATGCTCCAGTCTCTTTCTCCAGCCAATAACTGCTATTGAAATCGACTGTAGCATATTTCTAGTGCGTGGCAAATAAACCTAATGATTCTATTCGTTCCACTCAGAGTCTAGTATATGACTAGTGCTTAAAGAAATCCACTTGGCACTATGTCGACGATAAAGTTCCCCACGACATTGCGGAGCTATATATGCTAAATACTTCCGCTAAGACTGCAATCGAACCAATAACGTACGAAAGTTTAGATATGTTGCATCTCTGAGTCCAAGACCCCACCATTTAGTCCAGATATAATCATTCCCAAGCAATGCCGACTCTACAGCCATGCTAACTTTTGCCGCTAGAGCTCCGATTGGGCCAGTAATGCACGATGGCTCAAGTATGTTGCATATCGTAAATTTGAAACCCCACCAATTAGTGCAAGATGTACTGGCATGATCAAGAGTTCACTCGAAGTCATCTCAAGTGGATACTATGATAAACCCCCTCGGAGAGGAGCAATAAAGGGTGGAAGTGGTACGCTGAATACCACAAATTTGACACCCTGCCATTTAGCATATGTGCTCCAGGATATGTTTCCCCTTTTCAGAAAGTCTGATATGCTTCTTTCCTGCATTCTTGTACAATTGAGGAATTTTGGTTATTGTGTGCCTGAAAGCTAGGTAGATTGTGGGCCAGTATCAAATGGTTGAATGATATAATATGTGGTCCTCATATACTCCTGGCTGTTCAATGTAGACTTACTCAGATTTTTATCTAAGTTGTGGCTAATTGATTCAAGAAGCTGGTTTGTGACTGTACATAGGGTGCCTTGCATAATTTTATTTGGGAGATAAATAGCAGACACTGACTGAGCCTGTATCTAGTGGGAACAAACCAAGGAGATTAAGTGCATGGACAATACTTGCTGTAGGTTTCATGCTGTGGCTACCCTTCCTAATTTCCTTGTTCTCCCAAGAGACAAGTTCAGCATTCCACTTGTTGCATCGAATTTGCGGATTGAGGATTTTAGAAGGAGGGTAAAGACTTCCTTGATGATAGTAAAGAAAAATCCCTTCTTGTGTCATGTTCCAAACTTTTCCTTTTGCCTTCTATTCAAATTAAAGCAGCACAACAGGCATGAAAACGGACATTAGCAGGATAGTATAGAATAGTGAAAAATTGTATAACTTCATTGTGTATCTATAAGTCAGACAAGAAGTAGAAAAGTAAAAAGATGGAAAGATAGTAATCTCAAACTAAGAAATCATGAATCTAGATTGGCATTGCACATATTAAAGGTGGTGTAAAGAAAAAGATCTTACAATAGAAGCCTGACTGTATCGTGCCAGGTTGCATCTTGACAAGTACATCATATTGCAGAACACATTTCTCCACAACTTCTTCATACCTTGCTCAATCCACATGAAAACTATGTTCCAAATACCTCTCTTCAAATACCATCCACAACTTGAACCAACACATGACTTTTCTTTTTTTTTTGTACAGGATCTGGACCATCTTGGGTCAACGTGATGATCAATGTGCTGGCCAGTGTGCTGGTCAGTGTGCTTTTTCACACTCACAGATCTGCAGCACAATTCAGCTAAACTTCTCTGGCTGTTTCAAGAGAGAGCGAAGTCTGCCTGCGAACCAATCCAGACAGGGTATCATTTTTCTAAGTCCATCTCCAATTTTATTGGGCTTCTTTTTCAGAACCACAACACCAGTCTGAAAGGTACCGAAGAGGAATTTAGGAGAATCGCTTAGATGGTTTGTAGAAGGGAAAGGGGTCGGTTTTGCGATATGCAACAGATCTCGGAAATGTCTTGAAAGTTATCATCAGATAGTGAATGATATCCCGAAAAGCCAATCAGAAGTGTTTAGAATTTTGGCAGCTGTGCAATAAAAGACAGGAAATCCTATTAAGGTCCACTTGTTGCAGTCGTAATAAGAAGGGGCAGATCACTTAACCAACCTCTTGCAAAGCAGGATGTTTGTTTCTGCATATAGAGGGAGATCTGCTGATTCTAACAAGAAGAGTTCTAATTTTGACAAATTTGTTGGGTGATATGCTGTTGCAGTCGCTATAATTCGTGTCAGGCTTGACCATATTTGACTTTGACTGATGAGATATCACCTTGTGCGATGTGTAACAAAAAGGAGGTTCATCACTGCTAGCTTTACTTGAGTACTTAATCAAAAGCATGTCAGGTCTTGTTAGTCATTGGTGTGTAGAACCACCAAACTCCAGTCATGGAATGATACGAAATCAAACAAGCTAAATGTATATTGTCTGATCGTCCTGGAGCCCCTGTTTCATGGATTCATACTGGTTGGTAGAATTCTCATTTATGATTGTGTCAGAGAAGTGTGGTTTTTGCTCCTGCCACACAGTAATAGGAATTTTTTGCTCCACAATAATAGCCAGAAGGGTTGCATGTTCAATCCCCATCTGTGTTCCAATGAATCGCAAATTCTTAACACAAAATGCTCGAACTTCTGGAGTTGCAATGCGCATATTTCCTGCTAGAAATAATGGCCAAATGAGAAAATATCCACCCGAGAATCGAATCATGGGAAATTCTGCTCTAAACCCGTCTGCTTTGAATCCACTCCAAAGATGGGCAGGCTTGGTATTATTTTCAGTGTAGCCCATATGTTGGGGTACACTCGCAAGAATTTCTGCTTGAAGGTGGTACACAATTTCGGTGCAAATCTGGAACCGCTCTGCATATTCGAGACCGAGTAAGCATGGTTTTGAGGAAGTAAAGTCTTTCAGTAAAGCCTCCCTGATTATCTCATTGAGTATAATTCTAAGTTCTCTGATAGCATTCCAGATCTGAGCTACCCAATGATCGTAATAGATGTGATAGTAGCCATCGAACACAACATCAGGATCATCTTCTGTACGAATAGTAGTATATTCCCATCCTTTCGGTACATTTGTAAAGAAGGCGAGGAATCTTTCGTCTAGAGCCTCAGCATCCGTAAGAAGGTCATGAGGATCAGTATAGTAGCCTGCGTGATATCTGGCGTTGAAAGCTGTGAAGTCGATCATCGTTCTTTGAGCCACCCAGGCAGGCTCAATATTTGTCATGTTGTTTTCCGCAAATGCTGACATTTCCACAATATAATCCGGTAAAGGTATGTCCCGCTGAATACAAGATATCAAAAGACTCGACGTCACTTGAGCTAAAAGACGTATACCACCTTTCGACTTGATCCCTTCTGGTCCTCGGAGTTTGATAACGGCGGCGGCACCGTGAATATGTTCTGCCCATGCTTTCATTGACTTTTGATTGCGACCCGTAATCGTTTCGAATATACCAAGGATCAATATTGCTAGCAAGGTACTGTCTTTCTTGACGGCAGTTGGAGATCGAAGGGCGGCATTGGTGAGTTGGAGTGATCTGGCATATTGTGAGCGCGCTTGATTCATAAGGTGAGGAGCTTTCGCTGAATGTGAATAACCGGCCAGACCAACCGCATGGACTGCGGCGATGAGATTATCATCTATACTGTCAGATTCGTACAAGTCGGAGAGATGATCCAGATGTCCTCGAGTCGGACCATTATCACCTATTACATAGTTTGATAAGAAGAAAGCGGTAGCTCTATCTTCCAATGATGGTGTTATGTTGAGATAGTTAACAGAGATAACCTGACTGGCTTGTGGAGACATTATAACCATATGATATGGCGAATTTTCTCGACTGGTAGTTGGGGAAGGGTTGGTGTAGTAAGGAGTAGCGAATTTTGGAGAGACAAATTCCGGATTCCTTTGCTTGGCCTTCTCTTCTTTAAGTTTTGCTTTTTTGATGATATTTTTGGTCTCCTCTCGGAAGATCAAATCTACTTGAGATCTGTACCCCGGACATTCTCGACCTGCGTTCGAGCATTGAGTACACCCGGTGGGTATGGCGTCGCACTATAATATATTTATTAGCAAATACTATGATGGCAACATGTCCCTTGGCCTAAGAACTAGGTTTATCAAGGTAACTAACCTTTGTCTTTTTGGCTCGGCATGCATGGCATCCTTTAGAAGGCCGGCCACAGAAGACCATACTGTGGGCAATCACGTGTTTGATACTCCGTCGATCCCCCTCTTGAGGTGACTTCTACCTCTTTTAGGGGCCAATTTCCAAGAACAGACTCAGAGCATTGGGGCCGAAGGGCCACAGGCAATTGCTTAGATGGATAGTATGGGATGGCAGCCGCAATGGGACTAAGGAGGGGAAAAGCAAAGCGTTAAAAGATTGGAACAATTCCCTCTTCGCAATGATGGGCTCAAAAAGGGATAGAAGAAGTATTTACGTTGGAGGACACTCCCTTAATAAGGTAATCAAGAGATAGTGATCCTTCAACCATATTGCTGACGTTCATCACGTAAATGATATGGTCGTCACGTGGGTAAGACGGAGAAACATGGCTTTCCCCTGCTCATGGATATGGCTGGTTGTTCTCTCTCGCTTATATTTCCTTTTCGAGGGTAGGAGGAAGTTGACCAATTAAAAACAACAAAAGATCTCGGCAGAACCTTTGGAAAATGTGTGAAGATCTTACATCTTGGTCAGCGTCCAGTCCAAAAATTACAACGCCCACTCAGCCTTATTAAGCAGCTTGTCAAACCTTCATTTTTAAACGGCCTTGGGTTTATGAAATCTTGGATACCAATCATTACAAACATGGCTACTCGCAGTGTAGCTCATCATTTGAAAGTCATTATTTCAAATGTCCATCCAAACCTTTGGGAGACTACTATATATGCTAGTATATATGTGAGACCGCGAGATGGTCATTCTGGGTTCACATGGAGCTTCTACTCGGCCTTCCCCAGTTTCGGTCACCATCAGCCCAACAATCAATCGAAGAGATACAGCAAGCGATTTTTATATGACATTACGAATAATTAGGTACTGCAATTGGCTTTCTCTATTCCATGATCATCGTGACTTCATTTAATCTTCGTGGTAGGTGTGACTTAGGACCAGCATTCACACTTGGGCCTTTTGGAACTGCGGAAGCTTTCAATGCAACTTTCTCGCAGACGATTATTACTCAGCTAATTAGTTCGATGCTTTCAAAAATATCGAGGACCGGGATATAAGATACGAAAAATTGGCAACTTTGGAAGCCGAACGTACAAACGAGACACGGAATGCTTCTCCATCCTCTAGTCGAGATGAAGTGTCCGAGCCGGCGTTGAGCTTTTGGTGCATCGTGGCGCTCCGAATAGCCCTGCGTAATAGGGATGGGGCTCACAGTCTCCTACAAGGAACTTGGAAGGCGCGGGGAAATGAAGAGCTTATATAGTACGCATGCCTACGCTCGCCGTTTATATTCTCAATATTTAATTGTGTAATGTGATTGGTTGGGACTCTTCGTTTATATTTCCATTTCGAGGGTATGAGGAAGTTGACCAATAAGAAAAAGCCAAAATACCTTCCCACGGCTAATCTATCAACACCCGGTACAGCCGTCCGTATTTCATTGTTAGTCAACTTCAATTATTCATGAATTTCTTCCTTCACTATTTCCACTTTTCTTCACTAGCATAAGGCAGTTATCTTTCTGGAAATTGGTATCAGAATGTATGCCTTATATGAATCTACATGCTCAGATTCAGCCCTGCAGATGATTGAAGAGGCTCAGCAAGTGGGATTCCATCCTACGGCCGTAAAATCGAAGCGTCTTAATTTCCTAATCAGGCCATCATGAAGTTGACGTATGTGATCACGTCTATCCCTCATAAATTGTTGTACTCCCATCTCAAAATGTTTATGCAAATACAACCCGCCCTTTTCACAGTGTTTTCATACATCCTTTTGAGCGGTGGTGATAAATTTCTGTGAGACTTTTCACCTCTCCAGAGCATTCATTCAAATCTGAAAGCTTGAAGATGGCCATTTATCTTGACACAAAATGGAAGGTGACAAGGGAAGATCCTTCGACCCCGTCGGGCCCTTCAACTGGAACTCCAAAATAATTAAAAAGCTCAAAGACTTGCAAACATAAAAGTACTCGCCTCGACCTCACATCAGAGCAAGACTCAGCAAATCCTCTTGAATCTCAATCACAAAACACCAATGTCAGAGACAGCCAAAAGAATGAATTGCAGACGGGCATATCCTATGATGGACCATGTACTATGTGTGAAGAAGATAAGAAAATATTTAGCCGATATAGATGGAGGTTAACGGCTGGACTCATGTTGCCATCTATGGTGCAAGCGCTAGACCTGACCATTATTGCCGGTGCTTTGCCATTTATTGCCTCGGATTTCAGTATATTTTTGCTTCGATATTTTCTTTAACATTTTCAGCTAACCACTTTCAAGACCAACTCGCACAACTAAATTTGATTATCTCCGCATCCAATTCAACCGCTACTACTTTATACCCGCTTGGGGTCAGCTCGCCGACATCTTTGGCCGATATGCGGTTCTTCAAACAGCCCTAATCTTTACTTTAATCGGAAGTACTCTTTGCGCCGGCACGCCAGTAACCGCTTTTACCACGTTACTTTTTGGTCGGGCTCTCCAAGGACTCGGTTGTTCCGGGCTCTTAATCTTGACCAGGATTCACCTTGCTGATAAAGTCACCTTCAAAGAGAACGCGAAGAATAACAGCTTATTCGCTATTGTCGGTGGTCTTGCTTATGAATTTGGACCCGTAATCGGAGGATACTTGACACAAGTTTCGTGGCGATGGTGCTTCATAATCAATATTCCTGTTGCACTAGTGGGCATGCTTGGGGTACACTTCCTTCTTCGACCGTTATTGCTCGGGCCTCAAACAATCAGACGAACAGATGATGGTATCGAAATGGAAGGTCCTCAAAATTTCATGAGAAGATTATCCACACTCGACTTCGGAGGACAATCCTTATTTCTCTTTGGGATGGGCCTCTTCATTCTTGCCATAACTTGGGCTAGATCCTACTATTCCTGGTCCGATGTCAAAGTCATCATTCCACTTATTCTTGGCTCTTTCCTCCTCATCCCATTCATCATCTGGGAATACCTCATTATGCCTGGTTCATCATTAGGAGTCCGATACCCCTATCGCCGCGCCATAATCCCATTCAAACTAATTACAAGTCGAAATTCTGGTCTTTTAATGTATATTAACTTCATCACTGGCATGGCAATGTATGCCGTCTTCTACTTCGTTGATCTCTATTTCGCTCTCGTCCAGCAATTTTCTTCCAGCGAAGGAGGCAAGAATCTTCTTTACTATATCCCTGGTATA
The DNA here is from genome assembly GCA_002162615.1 of Myriosclerotinia duriaeana. Taxonomy (NCBI): domain Eukaryota; kingdom Fungi; phylum Ascomycota; class Leotiomycetes; order Helotiales; family Sclerotiniaceae; genus Myriosclerotinia; species Myriosclerotinia duriaeana. The sequence goes on from NGKI01000002.1 coordinate 2,913,609, forward strand.
GGAGGTGGTGTCTGCATGGCTATTTTCGCCTGTAATGTATTCCCACGCCAAACATGGTATCCACTCTTCCTCGGTATCGTCATCGCGCCCCTCGGTATCACCATCCTCGCTGCAGCACTTTCTTGGGGTCATCTCCCTACAATCTACGGCATGCTTGCGTTAACAGTCGTCGGTACTGGTATCCGTCTCATTGCTGGTACCCTCCACGCTATAGCCCATTACCCTACGCAAATCGCACCGCTGGTCTCAATGATGTCTCTTGCTTCCTCTCTTGGAGGTACTCTCGCACTGACGATTATGATCAGCATCTTTAATAACCATCTCTCCTCAGCTAGAATTTCAGTCTCTGGCACCACGACCTCGAGTTTCTTGGGTATATCGACTTTGACATCAGAAGAACAAGATTAGGTGAGAGATATGGCGAAAAGAGGTATAATTTTAGCTTTCTATGCTATCTCGGCTTTTTTATGGTTGGGAGTGGGAGTAAGTATGGGGTTGGGAAATGCTTGGATCGCGAAAGAAGGGGATGAGGGGGTAGTTAGAACAGATGGGGAACAGAAGATGAGGGGAACCTGTGAGGGGAATTACATTGGTAGTCTTATGGGGAGAAAGAGTGGAGATAATGCGGAGAAGGCTTGAATAGGGGTTGTTCGTAAAATTGATACTGACAGGGTTGGAGTGAGCAATGGTTTATAATTTACACTGGCTTTCAGTCGCTGAATCTTGGAGCCAATTTGTAGAAATAGTATCGTTGTACAGGATACCATTGACAACAGATATTGATTTTATATAACACTTCATTGATGTGTGTTCTCCACCTACTTTCTAGTAAATATAAGATTCCCGGAGATGTAAACAAAAACTTAGGATTAAATCCCCCACCCTACTTCTAGCCCACTCCCCCTTTTAGCCCACCCTTTTCCACCAAAAACTACGATTTTCACTTATTAATAACTTTACAAAAACTTAATACAAATTAATAAAATTTTATATATAAGTTTATTATATACTTATAATAAAAAAATCAAAGTTTCGGATTTTTTACAATTTTATATAAAAAGTTATAAGATATTCAAAAGTAGGTTTTCAAATTTATATATAAATTCTATACAAATTTAAAAAGGTTTTAAAATATTAATAACTTTTTGAAAAAAATAATTATAAATAAATTATAAATCTTTATTAATTTAAAATATTATATATTATTAGATTATTAAATTTTTTAATTTAAAATATTTAATAGATTTTATAGTATTACTAATCAAAATTTATTCTATATAAAAATTTGTATAAAAAATCTTTGATTAATAATAAAACGAAATCTATTAATTATTTTAAACTTAAAATTAAAAAATATATATTTGATATTATAATAAAATAATAAAATTATTTAGTTTATTTTTAATTATTTTATTTAAAAGGTTATTGATATTTTACAATATTTTCAAATTTATATAAGATTTGTATATAAATTTGAAAACCTAATATTCAATATATTATAACTTTTTATATAAAATTACTAAAAATCTGAAAATTGATATTATTTTTTATAATTATATAAAGATTTTACAATTAAAATTTTATTGAAAAATATTAAGTTTTGGTGGTTTTATAAGTAGATCAAAATCGTGGTTTTTGGTGGAAAAGGGTGGGCCAGAAGGGGGGGTGGGCCAGAAGTAGGGTGGGGGACTTATTCTAAGTCCTCAAAGCCCGAGAGGTTCCTTTATTCTCAAAAGGATATGCACCAAAAAAAAAGTAAAGGGGAAATGCAGCAAAACCTTGAAAGTATTTTTGAGAAATACTATATAGCGTATCTTAAACGTAGACTCCAACAGTCAACACTATCAAGCTCCTAACATGATAAACTAGTATCCATTCTATAAAATAAACCAGCTTCGTCATATCCAACATTCGCTCTAGCAAAGCAACTTGTAGATCCTCTTCCATCTTGGCCATTCCTTCATTCCAATGCCCCTTCTTCGTCTCTCTCCCCTAGCTCCCGCATACAAAAACCCCAAATCTACCTCATTCCTCCCCGTTCTCAAATCAATGTCCCCAATCGCCACCCGTTTCGTCCTATAACGAAGTTTATACACAGCATAGAACAACAACACCACCGGCAGCGCTAAGTACGCCTTAAAGAAAATCTTAACCTTATCTTTAATCCCCATAGTTTCACCCCCCACTGGATCAATAGTCACCCACAATTGCGCTAAAAGTACCAACAGTATCATGAACAGACCGATCCATGAGCCAATTGTACCGAGTGGAGATTGATAGACGAGGGAGTCGATACTATGTCCCTGTTGAGCCCACGCCTTACGAAATCGGATATGAGAATAGCAGATAGTGCCCCAAGTGAAAAGCGACGAAAGGGCCGATAAAGCCAACAACCAAGAAAACGCGAGGGTTCCAACAGATGACACGTATACGTAAGCCAGGAGTCCAAAAGCTGAAGAGACAGCGAGAGCAACTAAAGGGCGGCCTTTTCGATCAATGTAAGCGAGAGGGCGAGGGGCTTGCCCTTGTGCTGCTAGAGAGGCAAGGAGACGTGAGGACCCGAAGACGCTGGAATTGGCCACTGAGAGAACGGAGATTAGGATTGCGGCATTCATTATTGAGTCGAGACCGGTGATGCCTGCTGATTGGATGGCAATTATGAAGGGAGAAGCCTTGGTGTTGGCGTTGGTAGCAGACAAAAGGGAGGGGGACTTGTAGGGGACGAGGAGGCCGATTATAGTTATACTTAGGATGTAGAACTTGGAACTGTTAATTCGTGAATTTGGGTCACGGACAACTTGAAACTCACGAGAACAATACGCCAGAAAACCTGCTTAATGGCTGTTGGCAAAGACTTGCTTGGGTTATAGGTCTCTGCAGCTGCCAATGCGATTAGCTCTATCCCTGTGAAGGAAAATGCTGCCATGACGAGAATGTTGCAAAATCCTTTGAGCCCATGATTGAAGGCTCCTGGGTTATTCCAGTACATGCCACCTATATACCCAGTATTGGGCGTTCCAGTGCAATTTATCACCGCGCCAAGAATGCTAGAGGAACTTTGTTAGAAAGCGATCTGGAACTTCTCCGAAAATAACTCACATGAACCCTATGATGGCTGTAACCTTCATTATAGAGAAGCAATACTCAGCTTCACCAAAAGTTTTGATACCACAAAGACTGATGAGGATAACAATGATTAGAAATATAGTGATGCTAGCCCAAGCTGGAAATGCAGGATTCCAATACTCGAGAGTAATTGATGCGGCGATAATTTCCACAGGCATTGTGACGAGGCTTTGAATTGCATAGTTCCAGCCCGTTGCAAAACCCCACGCGGGGTCGACGAATCGAGTGGCAAATGTTGAAAATGAACCTAGAGAATTTTCAGAAAACCGAATAATGTCATGGGTGTGCAAAGCTTACCGGCGACTGGAAATATAACGGCCATTTCTCCCAATGCTTGCATGGTACAGAACAACATTCCTCCTATTAAAATGTATGCGATAAGGAGAGAACCCGGACCTCCGGTTGCTAATGCTTCCCCAGAGCTCACGAATAGACCAGTACCTACAAGTGTTAACCATTTTCATTTTGCAAAGAATGAGACTACTAACCTATTGACCCTCCAATCGCTATCATCTATCAAACAAAGTCATTTCATGTCTCTAGAGGTTCACGTTGAATAATTACATACCTGCAAATGTCGACCTTTCAAATTTCTGACCAAGGGTGTATTGACAGTATTTGAAGCCGCAGCTTTATCATTGAATGTTCTTCCATCTGTACCCACAAGTACAGTAGGTTTTACATCTTGCGCAGCGTCGCTACGAAAGTTATCGAAAGCTTTCGTCGGGAACTTTCTCGTCTGTTTAGGCCTCGTTAAAAGAGGTATGACGGTCGAACTTGTGGTGGAATAGGAGTTATCTATATTCATTGTGGAGCTGCCTGCAACTATCTTAGAAATCAACCCTTTTCAAACCTCAGGTTTCTAGATGATCTTTAATGTCAAAAAGGAATGATGAACTTTCTCGGCATGTGTAGCGGCCCCATAGATGTCAATGATATGAGATATGTCGATTAGCGGAGTCTGATTAGAAGTTGCTCGGAACTAAGAATAGGGCATTGCGAGCGTGGTAAATGCATGTGGTTGATGCATTTGGTGTTGAATTATGAATTTGATCTCCTGCAGTAAGATGCCACTCTGAAATTCGGGGAATGGGTTCGAAATACGTATGTTAACCGATCTATACGAAACGAATAAGTCCAAATCGACGTCGGTTGAATTTGCCCTTGTAAAGAGGCATCAAAGTATAAACAAAGTTTTGTTTATTCGGAACATTCCGTTATATTTGAATATGTATGAGATCGGGTTGAATAAAACGTATATGATTATTTATAAATAATCTTCAAGTTTTGAATGTACTTATAAGTGTAAAGTTGTGACTTTCAATACGCAATACACTTGTTAATTACATAATACTTGTACTTTACACCTAATAATCAAAACCTCAGAATACTATTTGTTAAAAAGGGTTGTAATTTGATTTAAAGTTTGGCTTGTAGTTTTAAGCTTTTTGCAATTAATAGATTGAGACTTCCTCTCGTATTTGTTTTACAACTTACAAATAAGCCTCCAACCCGTCTCTAGCTTGGGATCAATGCAAGGTACAATCTGGTTCAAAAGATCACTTGATCAATTGATCCCGCTACCCCTGAATTTGTGCTTGTGTACCTGCAGAATGTGCAGTACATCATATGAGACACTATCATGAGTGTACAGTACCGGTACCTCTCTGGCCAGGACCGTGAGAAGCAGAAACGAAAGAAAACAATCGCTAGAGAGTGGGCAAAATGACAGACACGGTATCTTTCAGATACAACTTTAGGCACTTGGTTCCGACATATCTATCAAAGCAAACCTTGGAATGTGAAGGGAGCGTTGGAGGCTTGAAGCGTTGAACCCGCGCGTCCAAACGCAGAAGCGTGGAAATGTCAATTGATAATTTGATAGGTTTGATACCGTCTAAAAACAAGGGTTCTGATTGAAGCAATTATCAAAGTGGATAGCACTCTGTTTCAGACCTAGAGGCTAGAAAGTTCGTTAAGGTTTGAAAGATATCGGAACTCTTTTGATTCGCTTGTTGAGTAAAGTACTTTATATCCCAATCAAGCGTGTCAAGGTTTCTACGCCAGCTGAGTAACGTCACCGTCTTAACTCTCCAAATGAACATGGAAGATACTTGATAGACTGTATATTGAATGCTGCGGACGTTTCACTTCGGATACGCTAAATTTAATATCCGTCCCGGTCCCTTCATAAATTCTCCTTTCGGAAACTTACAACGCCAAATATTCTCCCCGCCTCAAGGATATCTAATATCTAATTTATGATCTTTACAAATGACAATTGCAATCTTCTAACTTCTAACTTTCAATATTGTTGGGTTTGGCTCATGATATCTCTTATCTATCAATCACATCTTTTACATGGTCTTGGGTCTCACGAAAGAGCCTCGAACCATCTCTTCCGCTAATTATAATCCAAGACTCGAAGTCGAGTCTGCAGGGGAGATTGTCTGCGGTGGAACGATTTCGGATTTGTTTGATTCGCTTTTCATGACTTCATCCATTTGATAACTACTTAACATCCGGTAGGAAGAGAATGACATTGCCAAATCGTTTTTGTTTCTTACCGGACGCTTGAACGAAGTGGGAAACATCCCCATCCTTTGGGACCATCATTCTCTTTCGCAGACTCGCGGCTACAATGTCTTGTTTGCATTGAAATGGTCGTATTATATGACTTTATTGTTTGAACTCGTTATACGCACGATTCATATTCATAAAAGTCCTCTCGTAATGCTTTGAATCAACAGTCTCGCTGATTAACACCTACACGAACTATGGAGGTTCTTCGACGTTATGCCACAGAAGCACCAGATCAACGTGCTTGGATAGACACTAAACCTACATTCATTGTGAGCTGGTGGTGTACATTTTTTGCCATCTTTGTTATTGTTTTTCGAATTCTCGGACGATATGTTCGAACGGAGAAGATCTATCTTGAAGATGGCATCATGATGCTGGCCATTATACCCTTGCTCATGAGGATGGCTTTCGTCCATGTTATCTTGAAATTCGGTACCAATAACATTCTGATAATCGGTTTGACGTCAGAAGATATTCGGAGAAGAAGGATAGGAAGTCAGCTTGTTTTAGTTTCGAGGATCATGTACGCGGCGTAGTATGTCAACGTTCGAGTATTGATCTAAAATCGTACTGATAATCATAGTCTCTGGGTCATAAAGTACAGCATCAGCATATTTTTACGTTCATTGACCGGGCAGATATGGCAACGAGTCCACCACAAATTGCTTAAGTTTTTTCATATATTCCTCGCGGTTACCTTCCTCGCCACCATAGTCAGTGATATAACTGAGTGTCAGCCTTTCACCCATTACTGGCAAGTCACTCCAGATCCTGGTCCAAAATGCCGTCAAGGCTACGCGCAGCTCTTCACAGCCGGTATCCTCAACATCGTTACGAATGTGGCACTTATCGTCTTTCCTATTCCAATGATATTGAGGTCAAATTTATCAACACAACTTAAATTGAGCGTTATCCTACGTCTGGCACTCCCGGCTTTATGTATCGTTACAACAATCTATCAGCTTCAGAAAGTAGTAGCTCATAAAGGTGACCAACAATTCCGTTCACTAATGGCTTCTCGTAAGGTCCTTTATTACCCAATTACACTCAACTTTTAGCTAACACAAACACAAGTCGACATCCTCCTTACAACTTTGATATCCAATGCCTCGGCCATCGGTTCACTTCTTCAAGACAAAGGATACAAGAAAACGAAATACAAAACCCCCATCTACCGCGATATTCTCTCGGAAACCCCCTCTACACGTCATACTCGGAGGTATAGCAGTGACGTGGATCTTATGATTACTAGTGCCGAAACAGATGGAAAGGGGACTATGAGCATTGCGTTGGATAATTTGCACGAGACTCCGAATAGGAATGATGACAAGGCGAGAGAGTTTGGAGTAGGAGGTGGGGGAAACGGAGTGACGCGACCTAGGCATGTCTGGGCTGGTGATCACATTAGGGTTGAGAGGGCTTGGGAAGTACAGATTACAAGAGAGGAATTTCCTGAGAGTGCGTAGGGTAACGAAAAACGTGCTTTGTGTGTGGATCAGGTTTCGATGTATGATCAGATCTGTGGTGTTGGATACTGCTGATATATAATGTAAACCAAACTTTGTATCATAGCTCTTGGTTAACCCCTTGTCTTGATGTTTTTGGATAGTTTGCAAACACGAAGAATGAGCTTACTTTATTTATCTGATCATCTATGAGGTTGAGCTAACGTTGATGTCCTGATAGGAGACCTCGATTGTTTCTTGCATAGAATGAGCTCCCGGTGAGCTCCCGGTGAGGCTAAAAGAATTGTTGATAGTGCTGTCCAGGCTAGCCTGACAAGGACTAGTGCCGGGATTCATGGTCTTACCGGATGGAATTCATGATACAAAATTTCGTGAATAAGTGAAGTCTCAAAGTTCAAACATTTCTTTCATCAGGTCATTGACAACAATCTTGGAACTGTTTGATGATTTGTACCTGCAGCGTGGACGTCCTAATGGGCTAACTTCCCCCACCATCCCCACTATCTCCCCAGCCAAATATTTTAAAGTTGGCAGTGCCCTAGCTTGATTCGACTTGATATTCAGCTGGTCTAGGTACCGGCAATTTTCCGAGGAAGCGTGAAATAGTTAATTGATGTTGAATATCTAGGAAGAAAACCTCGTTCTTTCAGTCATTCTCTTGAATCTTCGTATTTCTCTCAATCCACAATAACCAGCCTTCAACATGTCGTCGTCTTACGCTATGAAATCAATGGGCTCTAAAGGTTAGACCATCCAGACAAATTTCTCAAACCTCAATCTTCCGCGCCCAATTTGATACATCATACTCACATAACAAATAGCCTTCAATCATTCCTCTTCCAATGATGCCGAAGCCGAATACGATCGACTACGCGATCTCGCCCACAAAGAAGCCGCAAAGCGCGGTCAATGTTTTGACCAGGCGCATCAAGCCTACACATCTGGCGATGGAGCCAAAGCTCACGAACTCAGTGCCCAAGGAAAGAAACACGCGGCGCAGATGGATGCATACAACAAACAAGCATCAGATTACATTTTTAGAGAAAACAATGCTCCTGGCAGAGTAGGGGACGATGAAATTGATTTGCATGGGCAATATGTTGAGGAAGCGGAACGCATTGTGGAAGAGAGAATCAGATATGCGCGACAACAGGGACAATCGCATTTACACGTTATTGTAGGAAAGGGTAACCATAGCAAGAATGGTGTGCAGAAGATCAAGCCGAAGGTGGAGGAGATTTGTAGGGAATTGGGTTTGCAGTATGCGACGGAAGATAATGCGGGGAGGATGTATATCAATTTGCAAGGCGGTCCGGCTGTTATCCCACCAAGTGGAGGAGGTCATGGAGGTCAACAACATCATGGTGGTCAGCAACAGGGTGGTCATCAACAACCATCCTATCAGCAACCTCAGCAAGGATATCAGCAGCCTCAACAGAGTGGACATCAACAAGGACACCAGCAAGGTGGTCAACAACAGCAGCACCAACAGCAGAATAACAACGACAACAATGACGAATTGGAGAAACTGGCGAGGAAATTCCTCCCAAGAATATTACGAAAAGCAGAAAAGGCTTGCTGCGCGGTTATGTGAAGATTTGGGAATGCACATATTGGTTTTTTTTTGGTTCTTATTTGGCTGCGATTTTGTATGCATGGCTTTTCTTCAAACATACCCTGGGTTCTAGAGGGGTTTTATTGAGGATACGATATGATTGGAAATCGAGAGAGATGAGATGGGTTTTAATGTTACTTGATATATAGTGCTTGATGGAAGATGATGATTTCATGATAGGTTAGATGAACGAGAATTTTTAATACCGTCCTGCTGTATCTGTTCTTCTAGGAAGTTGAACTCGTATACTCCTTGTATCAGAGACGAATGCTACAGTGTCAGAATTAACTTCCACCTAGACTCCATGACATTTTACTGTAGTGGGAGTAGTTTATTCATACACAGTGTTGGTAATGGGATAGATGAGTGCTCATTGACAGACCTCTTCTGTATTGAATATGACGCTCCGCTGGGCCACTGCCGTGGAGGCTTTTTCGCTTCGCTCTAGAATTCAATATCCTTCCTTCATTAAATCGAGGTTCTTCTCTTCTTCAGAGCGAAGCGAAAAAGCCTCCACGGCAGTGGCCTAGCGGAGCGTTATATTTATTAATGGATATTGATAAAACTCATTAAATAACCAAATGTATTCATGGAATTATTTATATTCATAAAAAGATGATATACGTAGTTTTTTTATATAAATTGAATTAAAACTAGACTTTTTCCTATATCTCATCTCATCTCATCTCATCTCATCCAATCTTGTATATGAAAATTATCGGTTAAATTCCGGGTACTAAAGTTTAGTTTGGTTTTTAGTATGTATCACCGATAAAGTAAATCTCTTTCCTGCAGCAACAACTTGTCTGTCTTTCCTCTTAATGAATTTATGCTTGATAACTCCCCACCATCCGTAATCGGCCTCAGTTTCCAAGAAAGAGCGACACCGGACAGCCCATTGACCCATTGCACAACGCAGAGGTGCCGATACTTGCTTCAACTTCCCGACGCAAATAGGAACCGCGGCTCAGATACGGTATCCCGACACAGGTTTTGTCGCGCATGGAGCCTTCACATGGAATTGTGGGCGGGGCTGCTGCTTCCAGTCCAACCACAGGCGCTCGGCCAGGTACAGGAGGGGGCTTCAACAAACGCAAGAGAAGTGGTGCAGGTTTCGAAAGCAGTCCTGGTACTGGAAATGAACAAGAAGATGAAGAGGGCGAGAGAAGAAAACAGCCAGGTGTGAAGCGAGCTTGTAACGAATGTCGTCAACAGAAAGTGAGTCACCACTTATGCAGATGAATATACTTGCGATGCGATTATGCGACTATGCGACTATGCGACAGAAACTTTTTTTTCAATCCCTTGCCAATAATATTCAATTGCTAATCTTGAGCAATTTCAGCTTCGATGCGATGTTGTCCAAGATCCTTTTACTACCTGCTCTCGGTGTCTTCGACTAAAGCTCGATTGTAAGATTGAGACGAACTTCAAAAGAGTGGGAAAACGAAGCAAGCATGCAGAAATGGAGAAGCAAATCGAAAGACTCCAACGACAAGTAGCTCGTGCTCAGCAAGCAGGCTTCATTCCCGAAGAAGAAGAAGACCTTCAATCCCCAATTGCGAATAGTGTCTATCAGCATTCCACAAACCAATCATACATGGGATCGGAAGAAGCTGTGTCGTCCTTACTTCATCTCAAGCAAGGAGGCGCTTATAACTTACCACAATATGCGCGACAAATCGAGACCGTGGGCTTGACGGAGGATGCCATTAATCATCTGTTCAACGAATTTTTTGTTTGGTACCACCCATATCTTCCATTTCTTAGCGCAGAACAAACCTCCGAACAGTATTATCAACAAGACCCTCTCCTTTTTTGGGTTATCATTACTGTCGCGGCACGTCGATATTCGGCGGACCCCAATTTATTGAGCAATCTTCATGGCCCTGTTACTAGGCTGTTGTGGACGAAGGTGGGTGAGGTGCCCAACAATTACCATATTGTTAAAGCGTTGATTTTGTTATGCACTTGGCCATTGCCTATCAGTACAACCTCATCAGATATCACGCATATTTTGTGTGGTGTAATGATGAAGGCTGCCACCGGAATTGGTCTTCATAGACCAAATCATACTCAAGACTTCTCCCGAGTATCTGTTGATCTCAACAGGGAACAGTTGCATGACAGAGTGGTGACGTGGGCGGTCTGTAATATTGTAGCACAAAGTACGGCCACTGGATATGGGCAGCCAGCATCAACATTATATGATTGGACACTTGCAGTACGACCAGGAGAAGAGGGTCCCTTCACGATTTCGCCAGAGCTTTCATCCCGCCTTACAATTGAGCGTTTCTGCGATAAAGTCTCGAAAGAGATGTACAGCAACGCCAACGATCCTAGAGGTGTTGCCGGTGATGAAATTAGGTCTTTATTGACTCGGGTATATCGTCGAGAGTATGAAGAGATTCGGGTAGCAATCCTCTCTAGACAGAATTTATCGCCAATTGTCGATCTCCACCTCCGTGCTGCTGGACTGCATCTTCGTCTTTCGGCTTTCTTTGATTCGAGCACCACCCATGGATACTTAGATGACTTGATGGGCTTATGGCGCGCCACTACTCAGTTTTTAGATCTTGTCTTCGAGCTCGAGACTCCAGCCGACAACACCACTGGTGGTATTCTTCGATACGCCACAGGCTACATCTTACAAATGATCATTGCAGCTTGCTTTTCATTGCTCAAATTACTAAGTTCCTTTTTCGCCAAGATCATGGACTTTGACCGCGGCCGTCAATTGTTTCATCGCACCATTTCGGCTATCAGGACCATGAGCATCATGAATAACGACTTGCCTTGGAGACTCGCCGAACTTATGGTTCAGATGTACAATGGAGCGAGAGTTGAACAACGGCAAATAGCACAAATGAACAATGGCACTGAACAGGATTCGAGCTCGGTCATTATAGATGATAGTTTGCAATTGAAAGTTAGGTGCAGAATGAGCATGAGCTTGGTATTTGATTCGATTTGGAGATGGAGAGAGGAATTCCAGACTCAAGGCCGAAGTATTGAAGGTCAGTGAATTTCCCCATCTTTTGCATAACCTTTGTCCGTAGAAGATTTCCAACTAAAAGCTCAACACAGCAGCCATGCGAAACCCGACCAACCCTGACAGTGCCAATGAATCGTCCGCCTCATCAACTCACTTGGACAGTACTCTTATTCCTCCATCTCATCAGATTCAGAACCAACTTCTCACTACAGCTGCCGCCATCACTCCAAGCGATGCCTTGACTGGTGCTAACAGTATGCTCGGTGGAAACATCAATTATAGCGAAACGAATTACGAAGTTTTCGATCCGCTAAATTGGATGTTGGATGGATTGGTCGATTTCCCTTACAGCTATAGTGCTGTTCAAGGACTTGAAGCCAGTGGCTTGGTTTGAAAGCTAGAATACTTTCAATTTCCAAGCGAACTTGAACATTAGATCCATCCACCATCGTCCCCGGGGAATCCATATACGTGTTCCTTGGGTGTTGTCGTGGAGGCCCAGTTTCACCCTCGAAACCTTCCTACCAACCCTTCAAACTCCGCATATAATTTCCGCCAGCCTGGCACGAACCTCCTATATACATTTTACCAATGACTTTCCTTTCCCCTGGATGGAGATGGACCTTGTTCCCGGCTATCTTGTCCTAAGCACCGATTAAGCTAGAGATTAAAACACTCAACAGATTTGCACACTAATGAACTCTGGACTGACAGCCCACCTTTAACAACAATTTTTATCAATTGCTCTATTCTAACTCTTAGTATTAAGTTATTACTTATCATTCTTTTTCATACCTCCTCTTTCATTATAAATTCTTACGAAACTTACGACTCTTTAAATACGCGTACGGCGGTGGATAAAATACCCCCTTTGGAGACTTCATTCTTTTCTTCAACCGACTTGGTTCGTTTCACTACATGTGATACTTTAGTTATCTCTGAATGCCTGGTAGTGCCACTTTTCACCTTCTATTCTATTATACTTCGATCTTATTTTAGCCTTCCTGTGCGAGTGTATTACCAGTGCGAGAAGTGCGAGAAGATTCATAGGTCGAAGTAACTTTCCTTAATAACATTTCTTCCTTTTGGGCGGAGTTGGTGACGGGTATAATGGAGCGTTCGGATTAATTTTGCTTTTCAATGAATGGGAAGGAACAAGAAGTCGTAATGTTTACATTTGCTTTTCGCATGGATAGGTAGATGGGGAGTGCTTAAGGTGTAATGTTGGGCCTGGGTTTGAGCTTGGGTGAACGGGTTGCTGGGATTGGATGGGTATTACAATTTGGCTAGTAACGGTGCAATGATAATGCCCGGAGCTCGGATGCTTCAATGCTTGGATGGGATTACTGGATGGGATGGATACTTGGATAGTATGGCGAAGATTTGAATAAAACGATCTAGCCGAAGTAGTTGGCTAGGCAATAATAGATAGGTTGTCGTTGTTCTAGGCTCGGTTCAAAGCGTAGATAGCAAAATAAAAGCGATGTAATGAATGAATGAAAGAAGGGGTGTTTGAGCAAATGGTGATTGTTTTGGGTGCGGAATCAATTTCAGCGATGATTACTCTACAATAACTTGTGTTCTGTTGATGCTCTTCTGGTCCTCACTCGTATCCCGCAAGTGCGATAGGGTTTGAGTTAACGACAAGACTCACCAGAGCGATTGAGTGATGCGATGCTTGAACTCTGAAGGAGCTGCCCTCTGGGTGGTTAAATAATCTTGGATCGTGTGGGCTTTGCTTCGCGGGCTTGCGCATGGCGCATGGCGCATGGATAGAATCTTGAATCTGGGTCTGCGTCTGCGTCTATGTCTGCGTCTGTGTCTGTGTCTGCGTCTGTGTCTTGATTGCTTTGTGAGAGCTTGGGGGTTACTTCACTGTTAGCATGAAGAGATGCGGCATGTCACATGTGAGTCGATTGAGGGAAAGTATATCAAGTTGCAGCTGTGATGTGGGGGTGTATAAATATAAATGGTATTGGTATTTGTTGTGGGTACTCTACTGTTGCTTGTTGCTGGGAAAAATTGGCGGAAAGGGGGAGGGATATTTGGGGGGGGGTGTTGCTAGAGGAGTTCTGTTGAATTCACGGGTGAGGTCATTCTAGTCCATGTGGCATGTGTGTGCCGGTGTAAAGGAGACACTAGTCAGTAATGAGCTCCCATGTCTTTTTGGTTTGTGGTTTTAATAAACGTCTGGCGCTGTCTTGTTATGCTAATATGGCGTTTACTATCGTTTTGTACATGACAATATACCATCGAATAACCGTGGACTAAATGACACTAATATAAAGGTCTACCGGTCGTTATTCGTGCCTGCGCACTTGATCTTAGAAAATTAATGGTCTCGACATCAAGGGATTGGGCACATGGACAGGTTTCACTGGAACTCGATTCTGTAAATGCCTAGTCGAAAAAATCGCCTACCACGCTGTTCATATAGTCTAAATCACACAAGCGCTATCCACATATTAGTGTTTGAAATGGAAGAGAGTAAACCATTGATTCAAGGAAGCATCTCCTGCCCACCAAAAATTCGTGCATGCTGAAGGTTGTCAGAAGCTCAAATTTGAAATATCTTGAAAGCTGTCTTGGCTCTAGTTGTCGCTTTCGCGGATATCTACCAAGGAATACAAGGATCCCGCTAGATGCAGAAGGGTTTGAAGATGCTGCCCGAGTTTTCCTTTGCCGAGTTGTTGATGAGGGGTTTAGTGTTTGCAATATTTCGTACTGGAGTTCAACAATGCGAGACTCTTTATTATTCAATGCTTTTGGAGTAGCTGTTTGGTTTAGAATATTCGGTCCATTTGAAGCAGCCGGAAATTTTTAATGTTAGAAACAGTTTTAACGTTCGAATGTCTCTTATTGTCGGGCTGTGGTCCGGAATATTGCATATACTAGAGGGGTTTAATTCGAGTCAGATTTTTTAACCATGATAGGAGTGCCATGTGGCATACAAAAATGGTTGAGTCCGGCTAGGGCTATCAGAAATATAACAAAATGCGCCCACGAGATAACAAAGGCCGCAATCTATATAAGGCACGTTCAATTCGGAAGAAGCAATATTATGACAATTTGTGAGGTTGTGAAGGTAAAAGACTCTTATATATCATCCATACCCGTTCTCCACACACAGCAGTCCAATCATCAGTCTCTCATGAGCAATTGGAAGTCGACTTCATGAAGTTCATGAGAAAGCCAAGGGATGAGTGACTAGTCTTGCTACTTGATTGTTTTCGGCTCCAACTCGCGCCTCGCTTTACCCTGAATCACTACCGTGGAGCATTTATCGTCGATGCACATAACGCAGCACAAAGTCCTGCCGGATTTCAAAAAAAAAAACAGAATGTATGACCTGTGCCGGTATCAATACGGCTTTCAAGGAGAGAGCTTCTTAGGGTGCCGGTGGTAATGTTGTTGAATTGGTTTCACATTTTTCCATTTGTCGATGCTTCTAAAAATTACGGTATCTTTTCATACATCAGCATATCCGGTCGTCTACAGAAAGAGCTCGTATGGATTTGAAGACGATTACTCGGATTTTTCCACTAGGAATAGCGTCGCCGCTCGCTAATTCAGACATTTCAATCTCAGGCGTGAAAGAAGACGTAAGTGATTTTGGGAACAAAACTGAAAATAGCTCTGTTTATGTTTGTTTTACCATAGCCATTTCTATTAAGAATTGATGGCCATTACAGAGCTCGGGGAAATCAGTGTAGGCTCTCGATCTTCCCAAAATATTTGCAAAGATTCTCGTTAAAGGAACGCGTATCCTGCCTGTTGTACCATATTACGCTGATGGTGGTTGGTCAATTAGGGGTATTTTAGCTTATGAGGCACCGGAACAAAGTTCCCAAAAAGGCTAAATCACAAGAAGATACTTGTTGTTCGATTCATCTTCCTGCAATTGAAAAGCTTCCGCGGCATATTTACAATTTCTTGAAGTCGATGAATATATTTGGCTCGAAAAGCAGGAAGCCTTTGAGTTGATTCCTCTCGCTTCATCAAAATTCTGGATCATTACCATCCGATATGTTCTCGGATGGTATGGACCGGGTAACTCTATGCTTGCGATGTGGTTTGTAAAAGCAATACGGATTCACTGCCCAAGAGTCCGGATCTTTCCCGAGAGAAGAAGTGGCTGATCAAATCAACAATGGAACGGATTTTAGTGGTGGAGGGTGGAGAGCCTTGGTGGATGAGAGGGATTAGGCGGTTGACGTGTTGGATGAGGTGAATCATCATACGAACTTGGCCAAGACAGAGTGCGCGAGCGATGGGTAGACGTTTCGGGGTGTTTAACAGCCTCTTCCTTGATTTTTCATTACCGCAACTATATATGGCTCAAACACTATGAATATAAATTACGGTAAAGGAACTCAATATTTCGGAATAACTCTTCCAGTATTTCTCTGTGCGCGGACAATTTTCCTCGACTTCGAAGGACCAGATGATCTAGGTGATGAATTACGTATAGAAAAAAGCCAGGTGTTGTTGTGAATGCTCTTAATATTGCTTTTGGAGATGACCACTGAAGCCATTATTCCCAGTACCAGCTTCATTATCTTTCAAAAAAGATTGGAATTTCGAATGGCTAGGCTTGTAATGTTATACTGTCAGATAATCTGACGTAGAGACTCGAAATTCGTAGGATACCTGGTATATAAATACTCAATCAAAGAAAGGTAACGTATTTCTTCATATACACATCGCAATCGAGACCACTTGCTGAAAATAATTGGATGCAGATTATCGAAACATATCATACTTTTTCTTCTACAATTTGAAACTTCTAGTTATCTATAGCTCCCCGAGTCAATTTATCACGTAAGAGAAGTTGTTGCATAAGTATAAAAGCTCTATTCTTGTTGATCCTTTACCACATAAGTAGGTGGTAGATCATTCAGGGAGACAATGCGCCGGTATTAAGATTTAAACACTAGATGTTTAGACTAGTTCTGACGACAAAGGTTGTATATATACTACCTGAAATAGAATGGAAAGCTGAGCAATGATGATATTAAAACGCGAGGAATGAAAACGCGAGGAATGAAAACGCGAGGAATGAAAATGCGAGGAATGAAAACGCGAGGAATGAAAACGCGAGGAGGTATTGTCGACTACCAAAACAAGAAACACATCTCATAAGGGTAACAGTGAGAGTGACAAACTGGCGAGAACGACAAGGTACGGCCCTGTGAACTTCACGAAAGCTGGGTTAGATCACGACATTCCCATAAAAACCACCATCACAGTATTACTTGATATGAATAAATCAAGCTACCTCTCCATCCAGAAATCTCCTTGAAAACTGCATACTAAGCTAATATGGTCTAACAACTCAGAGAGGACATACTTATACTTCACTTGAAGAATCAGTTTGGAGACTCAAAGATAGTGAGTTTTGCGGGAGTTTTTCCTACGATGAATGAACTTCAAGACTCTCAATGTTCACCCTCATCTTCCAAACACAATCTCCTGTAGTATTGCTATATTGATCAAATAGAAACAACTCGAACTTAGTATTCTATACAATGACACTTGGAAGATCCGATCCATATCCATCTTCATCATCCATCTCCGCCTCCACCTCCACCTCCACCCCAGAAATCCTCAAGAATCCCCAGTAAGTCCAATCCACCTTCCCCATCCAGAACCACCCCACAATCTATCCACATATACAATGCCCAATCCATATTCACCGAGTACAATAACATACTCTATGACCACAGCCCTGCCAACTGACTTGCCATCCCATCATTTTTCTCCCAACTCCGAGATACCATCAATTCCAAATAATCATCCATGATCAAAAACCCCCACACTCGCATAACACAATCGCGAACCGTTATTCGCTCAACCCCTCACTTGTCTCCATTGGATTCTGGTTTCACAATTATGAATTCCGTTCATCCCCAGCGCACTATAGCTCTTACCATTCCCCCGGGTCCATCTATGTATCCACATTCATCTAGTCTCACGCCACACATTATCTGTCACTTCACATGATTCAAGCTCACAGGCTCGGCGCAGCCGATCACAAAACTGTTGCTAGTACACATACAGATATGCACATATGTAGACCCCGCACCATCTACTTTACCCCGTAAGAAATTAGTTTGGGGAATAAGCAAATCAGAGGCCCCCAATCTCACTACCTACTTGTACGGACAGCGCATGATGCTGTCAGGTTACTTTATTTTGAGTATCTACTATCTGCTGGTATTGGCTGTATCAATTATCCATTCGCACCTGCATTCGCGTATCTGTATTCAGTTGTTCTGGGACGGAGCTGGTGATACTGCATGGAGTTAAACATGTGATGGCAAGAATGTGAGTGAGATGATGATGGTGTTTACCGTATGCATGGAGACTGCTTGGCTGCGCCACTAGCCCTGTGGAGGGACTATGCATGGCAGGTGGGCTGCAGCGGATAGATTATGCAGTGTAATGTGTATGTATGTATGTATGTATGTATGTATGTATGTATGTATGTATGTATGTATGTATG
>NGKI01000002.1:2933142-2945585 GCA_002162615.1 Myriosclerotinia duriaeana
GGTGGTAGGAAGGAAGCTCAGACTTACTATTCTGAAGGATGGACCATGTTGCCATGTGAAGCTATTTTGAGATATTTTACGATGTGAATTATGGTGGACGTAATATCGAGGTTGTGGATTGTAGGTCATGGTGGCGGCATGATGAAATTGGTAGCAGTAAAAGCGGGTGGAAGTTTTTAACAGACCGAGGGATCGTGAAGCTTCCAGCTAGCGCACTCATTAATGGAGATCATTCCAATTGAATTGGTTGATCATTTGTACAATCATCGATAGCGGATTTTGAAAAAAGGAATATATTGTACATTGTTTGTGATACAGCACTGAGTTGAGAATATGGATTATAAAATGCTCTGTTCTGAAGACATAATTGTCTAATGGCTGTCATCCATCAACTTTGATGACGTAAATGTGAAGTTGTATTGAAACCTTAAGATAAACATATATAAAAGGATTTAATCCTTCAAAGATAACATTCTCATGGTGACTTAATGTTGCTCCTAGGTCCTAGTTGAGGCTCCGACCACTTGGGTCAGCACGAGACTCGAGACTATGAAGTTGTTGGCACAATTTCCTCTAGAGGTAGACTCTATTGCAAGTTATTATAGAGAACTGGGGGTGTACTATTTTTGGCTGTAGTCAAAAGGCAGACTTTACAATTAAGCCAATTTGTAATATGGGATATGAATTGCATGAAATAGACGACTTGCAGTTACGAAACATACTTCACGTTCTGAGGGTGTGATTGTGATGAGGTCATGACAAAATGGCTGTTTACCGGGGGGCCACTGGTGCTGTAATCAATCGAGTGAGAGTAACTTTCCAGTCACTCTTTTTGGAAACCGCCAAAGACAGCACTCGTACTGTGAAAGTATTCCTGGTTGTATTATTTTCATTTCTTTAACATAAACACATCATCCTGGCTCGTGCTCGTAATCTGACAGTACGAATGCCCTGAGTACATATTTTTGGAGAACGATGTGCGCACACAATCAAAATTCAAGAATTTCATGAACATCAACGAAAGGATTGTGAAGGACGCCCCTGGTGGCAGTGTTGGTAGCCAGTTTCTGTCAGCTCACCCATCCACTCAAGATAAACAATATTCTCCAAAATATGAGCTTCAATGACCCGCTGACTGGACCGAAACATGCTCTGTGTGGGAGGGGGTGGCACAAAGGGCATGATTTGGGCTTTTCTGTGCCCTATAGAAACATTAACTCCTGGCAGTGTCCTATCCTATTCAATATTGCCTGTTGCCACGCCACTACCCCTGGTCCCAAAGCTCCAGAAAGTATCATTGACAAGGTTCTCAATAAGACTTTCCTATCACAAATTGATGGCCTGCTTGTTAACAGCAGTTCAAAATCTGGGGGCCTTTAAGTCACTCATATCTCAGCTCTTACCGCTTGCGGCTGACTCCAAGTATGAGATGATGACCAGGATTAATAATCCCGGGTTGCCTTCAGAGTACCTACTATCGCCTCAAGTGGACCATTGATGCTTCGCAAAATCTAGCTTTTCAATATGATAATTCACAATCCGTGCAGGTTCTGTTTCTGAACTTCCGAAGCTAGCTATCTGCCGGCCGGCCAATTCTTTCGTCAATACAGCCTTATGGCAAGATATTCGCCATCAACAGCTAAAATAGAAGAAGGCGCATCGTGTTTTTATCTCACATGAAACTGGTTGGGTATGAACGCTTTTCGGTCAGACCCGTTGAAATCTATCTCATTCCGGTGGAATGGTAAAGGGCGGAAACTCAAGCCTTTTTCGAGCATGTAGTAGCTAGTCTGGCCGACCAAAGCGTCTATTGAACTGCTGGTTTACCCTGCCAAATCCTAGTTTTGTTGGAAGTTCTGGCGGTGTAGCATCTTTGCATCAGCCTCCGTAATAGAAAGAGAATCGTGGCCTGGAATCTTATGAAGCAAGGGACTGGAATGATTTGTCCCCCTTTGAGAAACATATTTTACTTGCTCAGTGGCATCTCAGTGCAGAGCATGTAGAAGTGGTATTCGGCTAAGCGATGGCATAATAACGGGCTAGATGGCGGTTCACATTTCAAGGATTCAGATGATCTTTTAGCTCTTACAGTCAGTAGCCCTTTAGAGATGACATCTTTACCCCAGTATTAACGGCACATCTCTTTTTCTTCATTTCGACTTCTCTGGTTCGCCGGAAAATTACGAGTCAAGATCTCATTGATAAAACTGGACATTTCCAATCTTATGCCCTGCTAATCTGCTAACCTGCTCTAGAAGTAATCCCCATCGAGAAACGCCTTCTCCATTGCGCTGCCTTGCGTTACGTCGACAATCCACAATTATTCATAGCTAAAGGGTGAAAGGTCGAATTCGAGATTGAGTGAGTGCCAAGTATCTAATCTTTCTCTAGGCTAGGAAGCCAGGTACCTAACTAGTTGTCCTTGATTTAGAGATTTCTCGGACGATTAACTATTGCATACGTGGCTGCGCATGGCTACCCACACACACAATTCGGCCACTGGGAACAAAATGTGGTGGGTACGTCCCCTTATGCTTAAGCCCCCCAGTTCCTCCCCGCCGTATTGATACAGCACTTCGACGAAGCCGTTAAATGTTGCGTTCGGCATGAAAGTAGTAACGAATTTCATGTTCGTGCTGTTCCGTATGTCAATTTGGTACCCTGTACGCTGTACGGGCCGTTTAAATTCGTGATTATCTGTGCGGCGAGGAGTAGATTGCAGATCAATAATCCATGATGATTGGAGGGAATCTGAGGGGTAGAAACATGAAACCACGAGACTTTTAGCTGTCCTCACTGGCAGGATTCATGATCGGTGAATGCAGAGAAATTCGACCCTCAATACCCACTATTCACCCGCCATTCCTTCCTTCATCATGTTGATCAAAGGAGAAAATCATAATGGATTTTTTCGAAAGACACCCTTCGGATCCGAGTTCATTGGCCCACAACGGCTTTCAGCTAGCGCTGAGTTGAATGATTGCGGAAGGGATCTGCATTTCTCGTTACCGGCAGTTTGGTTCAGTCTAAGCAGGGGTAAAGAAAGTGTCCACCTGGTGTGTGTGCTGTCTCGAACGGTCGACCATTGAAATAAAATCATGAGACCGAGTAGACTTGCCGATTTATACCTACCTAGTAGGTACCTAGGTATTACTAGGTATTCACTAGACTCTTTATGAGATCCCATGCTAACTCGTACCTTCCTTTCACTACAGCCAGTAGATTTTGGAATCTTTTATCTTCATCCTTGATCATCTTCGTCACTATCGTGTGTTGTGCTTGTGCTTGTGTTTATGTTTGTGCGTTCAAGGTTAGTTTGTTCTAACAACCTTTAGTTAGCGCGGCTGTACTCAATTCAACGAACCAACGGCGTCAGATGCGCTTCTTTGTACGCCCCTACATTCAGCTTAAATTTAGTCCATATTTCCTTCGTTTATCGCGCGTACATAGGCTGGGCTGCTTTCCGTGACTCCTTTCATCTGTGGAGTAGAGTAAAACTCGACATTGACTAATGCAACGCCAATCACAAAAAACGTATTATGGTGGATTTTCGGTCGTACCATTACCGGGGTAAGAAAAGAAGAAAGAGAACAGGGGATTCAACAAGCAAGAAGGGTCGAGATTAAGGGCTCCACATCTGGGGGATCTCGGAAGATGGTCCTAAAGTCCTAGGCTTAGAATCTTTTAATGTGTTGAAGTAATATTTGATCGCTCAGTGCTCACATATTCGGATATTTCGTCCTTATGATTTTCTTTCATCGTCGGCACAAGGTTGGAGATGCCGCATTCCGTATGTATATACTCTTCCCCCTCCCTAAACAAAGGTTAAATATTGGGTCTGCTCCATCGCTATGATATCAGTGTTGCAGGGGTAATTAAACCAATAGAATCAACTAGAACATATAATTGAATAACAATAATATGTTGCCGCAGCTCAAATCATCAATGTGGGACGTACCCATCGTTTAACCTTTGTTTAGGGGGGGGGAACGGGGGGGTATGGTGTGTAATGAACTTTATCCTGACATTTTTCCGAATTGGGCATTGATGATGTTCTTTTTGATGTAAGCACTAGATTATATAAGGAAGCTCGGTGGAAAGTCTATTCGTTTCAAGATGGTCCGAAAGAAGTTGATTGGTTGATTGATACATAAAATCCCCTTATTACAACATTCTATTAGACTACCTAGTTACCTAGTTACCTAGGGCTGTCTAGGTATTACCGTATTAGTCAAAGTATCTATGCCGCCACTAAATGCATGTACATAAACTTGTGACTTCGCGGTGCACAAAAAATCCCCAAAAGATCCACAAAAGGCGCGCGGTTCGAAAAAGTTATTCGCTTCGCTTGATCAGCCATCCATCCATCCATCCATCATCCCATCATCCCATCCATCATCCTATCCATCATCCTTCTATCACATCATCCATCTTCAGGCTAAGTACTTTGTGGGCACAGGCTCTCCTTTTATCGAACTTCTGATTCGTTAATAGTCCGAGTAATTCTCAATCGGGAGTCAATCCCCACTATGGGAGGAACCGTTACCGTGCCCTCGGGATTTATCATATTGCTACTCTTATTCAATCACGTTATAATGGACTTGCATCATTTGCCAAACCTAGCAATGCATGAAACATACCCTGTCAACTGGTAGGCTCCAAAGAGCTTTTCTATGGGAAGAATAGCTGCACTGACTTGATTCTATGGAAACTTTAGACTCTTACGGAAAGATAAGCCTGTCAGTGGCCGCGTACCAAAGTTTGTCGTGCGACTGCCCAGTGGCCACATAAATTTCTTCTGTGTATCACAGGATATCTTTCCTGCATCTGAGATCCAGAATTTCATCAGCTACCATGATACGGGCAAGACCTGAGAGCGATTTCAAATGAATACGAGTGCAAGATGTGTTTTCATCCGATTATCACCGACGTGATGATCTTTTGATTCTCAAACAAAGGATTTCGCGGAACATCTGCCGCCGGTCCGGACCCTTGAGATTAATTCAGTCCTTACTCCATAGTACACAGTGCACATGCCCTAAAACCCATTTGACTCTATCTTAGGATGCTCAAAAGACGATAATACCGACATGGGCGATAGACAAGGTTGTGTCACAACAGCCAGCCGCGGTTGCACGTGCTGGTACCATATACTTTTAAAATTTTAAGCTTGAAATACCACTATACCAGACTGGGGTAGTGGAGTAAAAGTAAATGTTAGTTAGAACTCCCTTCTTTACTACCAAGTACCGTGCATTACTACATTCATTCCCCCTCATATCCCGGCGGCTACCCCCCCTCCCCTGCTCACACGCATATCCCACTTTGTTGATTTAAGGCGCTACCTTGCTCCTACTCACTGCCACCTGGTCGGCGGCCCAATGAGTGACCAGGGCTGAGTATGCTGTGCCTCTCGATTTGTTGAGACTTATAGGTCCTGACTGGCATAAAAACGAAGTCTTCAATTTTCTACTTGCTAGCAAGGCTTCCCTCTTTGACTCGAAATTGTCAGGCAGATTGATTCGATTGTGACTATATAATTACAGCACCAAAAGTAGCTTCTCAATGCTTGATATATATTCTGGTAAGGCCTCCTTTTTCTTCTGTTGGATTTTCTATAATATTTCTCCATTTATTAAACTTTTATACCAGCTCCTATTCAATCTCCTACATTCTTCAAAGACTCTCTTCCTATTACATCTCCCACTGTTTTCAAGAAACCTCTTCTACCTCGTCTCAAGATGACCACCATGGGGGAGCCTGCATTTGGTGGGGGCCATAGTATATATCATAGTGCAGGTCACTCGAGCTCCAGAGCTCCAGATATTCCTTGGACTCCTTGCAGTGCTGTACGTTCATTTTGTTGTGATACAGCTGGTAAATAGCAGCGTCTAACTTGAACTATAGGTTTCATCATTTAATCTTCCAGCCCATTACGATTCGTCTTTAACTACGCCAATTACAATGGCACCATCTCCAAATATCCCTTCAAGGGCGGCACCTGCAGCCAGAGACAGAGACATCAAGTTATCACCATCTATGGAATCCCCAGATTATCCACTCTTTGGCGGTGACGCGGACGACTTCGGTTCAAGACTAGTTGCTTCACCCATGAAACAAAAAGAGTCGAGTACCAGTACTTCAAAGATCCCAATCAGCGAGCCTAATTATTCCACTTCTCCAGCCCTTTTCTGTCCTTCCCCATACTATGGCCACTTTGGAGTATCCGCTACGCCAAAGACCGGACAATCAGCCGAGTTGACATCTCCAAATATGAACGCCAGCCCTCGAAATACAGCGTCCAGTGCCATCAGTGCTGATGTTCAAAGATCACGCCATCCTACTCCAGCTCAAAGCCCAGGAAACTACAGGGTAAACAATCCCGCACCTATACTGATCGCTCCCAATCCCAACACAATGCGACCAGCAACCAGGCCTGGAGACATGCCATATAGAGATGGCCTACCTTATGGTCGTCATTATTCTATGAACTCGATGCACTCCATTTCTACCTCCATTAGTTCCTATAGTTCGACACCACAACAGTACTCTGAACAACAACTTGCACCTCTTCCTGCTCGAAGAAAGAGGAAGACTACTTCAATCCAGATAGACGGAGACCTTATATATTCCGGTGAGATTAGCCACGAGGACCAAGTTCTGATGGAACTTTCAGAAATGGAGGGCGTCCCATGGAAAGAAATTGCCAAACGTTTCAACGAGGCAACAGGCAAGAAAATGAAAGTGCCAGCCCTGCAAATGCGCAAGAAGCGACTCTGCGAACGTCTACGTATTTGGACCGACTGCGAGGTACATCCCTAGCTCATTATATATTCTGGTCAGATCTGTCACTATTCCAGATGACAAAGAAGCTAACCAGAGCTTAGGAGCGAGCTTTGACACTCGCTTGGGAAGACTATGAAAGAAGAAAATGGGAGGAAATCGCGAAAGGCATGTTAAATCATGGCGTTCACCCCGAGAACAAGTGGAGCAAAGAAGCCGTGCAAAAAAAGTTCAGCGAGATGTATTCTCCTGACGAACGACTATTCGGGGGGCCAGAGTATGCACTTTCCAGGCATGAGGAACAAATTCACTGCCAGGGGAGGATGGAACCGCGAACGCCTTGGCCAAATCATGATGGAAGCGAATGTGCAATCAGCAGTTTTACGGACGAAGTGCGAACATTAGTAGGCGAGTTGAGGAGTCGAACTGCAAGTGATGCCAGTTCGCTGCACTTTCAGCAGCATCAACATCAACAGATAATGTACACACAACAACATCACCTACAGCATCAACAAATTCATCAAGAGGTTTGGGCAGGAAATTAAGCAGAGGCTTGAGTAGAGGATTCAGGGGCGGCATATCATAGCAATTTTTCTCACTTTTCTACAGTATCTTGAAATATTTGTTTCGGTGAGAATTGGGTATATAAGGCAATCGTTCTACGGGACCATTTAGCGACACATAACTTTGTTTAGAGGGAGAGCAAAAATGGGTATAAAGGCAGGCCATCAATAGAGACAAGTCTCAGGGCAGCAAAACATCTGACATCATCGTCACAAGGTTTCTATTCATAGAGAAACCTATATATTCATCGTATAAATTAATACCATAGTCATCAAGAAGCAGCGAAATCCTTCCCTTGCAATACATATCTATCCATCACTTTTGAGCACGTTACACACAAAGAAACCCTGATCAATTCCAAATCCATGATCTACGAAGCTAAACCCAAGGTTGACAACTTCTCCTCACTTCCAACAACAAAGCATGTCTCAAAAATCGCCACGAAAGATAAAGTTTGGCATACTCGGGTTCTGCTAACACATAAATCAAGTGACCTTCCAACCATGCGGACATGGGTGTACATATTATATGACAGAACATAAATAATAAGACTCCTGGACCTTCCTTCTAAGGCTGTTTACGACCAATGCGAGTCATATCCGATTCACGCCGGCCTAATTGTCTTGCCGTACGGTTAATACGGGCTAACACGCTTTGACTATCTACTTACTCCAGGATTCGATATCCGATTGTTATAATGGCTGTGATAATCTACTATGCACATGGTATGCTCGGATACCAAGTCAATTTAAATATGGCTCTGACAATGCTGTGCCATTTTAAGATTACGGCGTGTGGATGGTGTAACACTGCGAATATACTAATGTTCTCGTGCTGGGATATAGACTATGCATACCTACTCACTATTCCAGAAAGAAACTTGCGAGTTCTCACTCCTAGTGGCACAGTAGATCAATCCTGGGATATTTGGAATATTTTGGCATCTGCAGTCCTGTATTTTAGCTAATAGGTACCATCGGTTCGGTATCGGTTCATCCAAATTTTCACTTGCATCCTGTCGCCGTAAATCTCTGAATCTTACCCAATAAAATGCAAAACATAAGATCTTACATCTTGCATGTGTCACTCTTGCTGCAGTGCGGCTATTTCATGGTCTATGATCCCTCCTAATTTGCCGAATCCGTGCTTTCTAGTAATTGGCTTTCATACCATCACAAGATGACTCTTCCTAGAGATACCCTCAAAACATATACCATCTCACTATTACAAATCTAAGGAGTCTCAGGCATCTCAAGCATATAATTCAATAATCATCATGAAGAAACCGTTAAAGCCAAAAAAACCCCAGCCACCACACTTCTCCTTCCTTTCCATCCTTATCACTAACCTAGAAATACTCACCGCGGCTCCCAACAACACGCTGCGCTAAGCGACGGACAAGTAGGTTGAGACAGGTCATGGATAGTGCTTATATTGATCTCTCATCTGCTTGGTTGCCACGCTGCAGCGTTGACAGGATGCAACTGTTGGTCCAACAGGGGTGCATGAACCAAACTTGGCGAAACGGTAATAGCTCATGGATGCATAATGTGGAGTGGTACGCATGGCATGGCTGTATGTCATCCTCTACATTGCAAGTAGGATTTCTTAATCCATGACAAATGGGGCGCTGGGCAGGATGCGATAGGACGGTGAAGGGGGTGGAACCAAGTGAAGAACTCTTCTCGGTAATAGGATTAAGTGTAATGTGGCATCGAATGGGCGGTGATCCTTGGAGGTACTCATGCACGAGGTTTTTGATATGATAGGTAGGATTCGATTCTACATGGTTTAGCATTATCATGTCGTAAAGATATAAGAGTTTAACCTGGTCATTCGTCTGAAATATCCAGTAAATTAATATATAGATCGTCTAGCCGTTCATGCAAGTTTTCTCCCCAATTCTTAATTACAATTGGAGCTTGTCTGATATACGTAAACTAATCACAGTCTAGCATTAAAATGAATCTAACGCCCATCCCTTCGGGAAGCCTTATCCCCCTTTCGCACCGACCACATCGTATTAGACCCGAGATCACCCCTTAATGAAGCTAAATGAAAAGACAAGCATTGTGCTACCATCTAATACAAGTATGAAGCAAGCTTGACTTCACCTCGGATCCTCGGGTGCTACCAAACCATGGTATACACTCAATCGCGAGCGCAATACTGCTCCTTGAATCTCCAAATTCAACAGAAGCTAGCTTTCTAAGTTCTGGAATTAAGGAAATGATCAAAACGTAGTTGTACAGTTTCTTGGTCAAATTTACATGAGGTGAAGCGATTAATATCCAACTTTCCTTCTGGCAGTCACCGTGCTGCGACCGCTAGAGTCTCTTTTTTATACATAGGTGTACAACACACACACACACACATACACCTATCAATGCCCATCTATATTGAACCTAACAGGAAATTGGCAATGCAGTGTAAACGTAACCCACGCGTAAGAGAAATACTAGTTCCTTCACATTTCATCTCCTTCTTCGATGATCATCTCCTGTTTGTAACTTTGTATGCAGCATGAATATTGCACCGAGATTACATTCTGAACGGCCCTTCAACACCATCAAAGAACTAGCTATTAGGAGCATTCCGACACGACATACTCGGTATGTGCCACAGATAACGGCCAATTAGTGCCGACATCCGATTCAAATCTATAATATTCAAGGCGCCGATGATAAAATTTGATACATGCAAGCGACTCGAGGATCTTGAGAAAAAAGAAAAGCTCAAGTTCCCAGCAGGAGCTCGTCTAATGACTTACACAAAAAGCATTGTTCATTTACCCACTTTCTACCGTTGTTACACAGAGCAAGGGTGTTTGAGAATCTAGCCCCGACAAAACTTCGCTATCTATGCAAAATTTGACGTCAGAGGGTCACCTAGTAACATGTTGTGCAACATAGTCTAGCCAGTGTTACACAGTCATGACTCGGACATCCTCCACATACCAGCACATCCTCTCACTTGAGTTTTGCGATAATCCCTTACTTACTCCCAACTCCAACTGAACACATCCATTCGAGTAGAACTCGATAGGCTTACCTTCGCATTCGCTACACAAATGATGGGATATGTGATGAATCCATGCATCAAGTCACTTGCTAAGGTGCAAACCCAAAACCATGCCATGAGAAAGAATCCCGCCGATCTCTCTGGAATGGTCGAGAGAACGGGGATGTTGTATGGAATCAGGTTGATAAATATCCGCCTTCTTACACGCCAGTTCCACGCGTAGCTTGAGGTTGAGTTGTGATGGATTGGTGATTGAATTGGGGGTTGGCGATTAGTAATCGCGAGCTTGGAATTACTTGCCCATGATTTGATATGCAAGTTTCGAGTTGCGGCAGTCCCGATGGTGAGAGTTTCGCTTTCGCTTTCGCTTTCGCTTTCTCTTAGAAAGTGGTATGTGTTAATGCATCTCAAACATTTCAATCATCCATCCTCTCGTGCTCAGTTCTCGGCATAGTTATCCACACATCTCACTGGAGAAGTTTTCTCCAAAAGCCCGAGCCTTTCACGCCATCTTTTGTAAACTCCCAAAACCATCTCGATATCATTTCCGCCATCTTTTGTAAACTCCCAAAACCATCTCGATATCATTTCCGCAATCTTGCTTCAGAGAGCTGATGCATTACATCCCCATCTTACAATTGCATTTCGAAATAATGGTAATCTGAATAATCTCCTCTCCTTCTCGCATCTCAATTCCATTCCCAACGTTCTAGTTCAACGCATAAAAACTGTTCGCGTGTCTTCTCGTGAGCTTTCCCATTCCCATCCCACAATTGCATCCAATATCAATGGCTATGTGCGGTAAGTAGATTGGCCGAGCCATTCTTTTCTTACATTATTTGACCCGGAACACAAGTCAATATTTGTTATATTCCTAGTGCATGCATGCATATACTTGACGACATATCGATTGAAAGTCAAAGTAACTTTGTCTGCGAAGTGTAGACGCGGAAAACGTTTCCACGCGCATGTAATGTTGAATTTTAGGAGAGAAAAATGTGCGATAAACCCACAGGTGCGGGTGAAAGGATCAATACCTTTGTATTTATGTTAGTGAACCCTAGGCTTGTCTGACTGGAGTTGTTGTTTATCCGTCGATGCTGAAAATGGAATAGGAGTGGATGTTTCGATGGTGCTGAATACCTAGGTATGCGTTGTGCGTTTGTCGCAGAGGGCTGATGAGATGGGTATTTTGTGAAGGGGATTTCTCTCAATTCACATTAAACATCGAACTATTCTCCTCTGTATGATTCATCTTCCATCTTCCATTCACTGTACCCAATCACCCATTTCTTTCCATGTCTCTCCACAAGACCATGTGTAATCCTATCTTGAAGATTAACAAATTCACATCCCTAACCTAGCGCTCCATCTCCCATCTCTCATCTTCCACAAACATATATACTCTCGAAGCATTCACCCTCCAAGCACCTCTCATCCCAGCTCATTCCGCCCCACCTTCCATGCACCCTACACCAGCACAAAAACACCACCAGCCTTACCCCCAAAATCCAGAAATCCAAAAAGCACCCCCACCCCCACCCCCATGCATCCCCCTATCCAAGCGAACCCAAGCGAACAACGTCACACAACATCAACATCATCAATAACCGTACACACATGCATGCATGCATATGTACAGACATAAGACGGAACATCATCTCCCCGATTCGCATCATCTTTGCAGTATGCTACCTCGTAAGACTTACATATTCCACGCAGTTAAGATTACCACGTGGCAAATACAAATACCATCAGTTTGGAAAAGCTGAGATGAGATGAAATAAGATGATGCAATAAGAAGTTTAACCAAACAATTCACAGGGAGAAATAAAATAATTATAATACAAGTAAGAAAAACAAAAATACCGAAAAAAAAGCACAACCAATAATATCTTACAAGGAAAGAAAAGGAAAACCAACCTCATATCCAACCAATCGCAGCAATCCATTCCATTTCCCCTCTCCATCCAGTCTCTCCACATATTCATATAAAAATTCCCAATTCCCCAATTCCCAATTCCCAATTCCCCAATTCTTATAATTTACAATTTTTTCCCCTTCTTCCATTCTCC
>NGKI01000002.1:2945603-2956351 GCA_002162615.1 Myriosclerotinia duriaeana
TTTTTCATTTTCTTTTCCCACATATTAGTATTACACACTATAAAACTCAGCATTCCATTCCATTCCATTGCATCCTCCTCCCAGTCGAGTGAAATCCGACCGATATGCGATGCTCGATGTACCAGTATACCAGCATGACACCTTCGATAGACCAAATCTTACATACTCATTTATAAGATGGTTAGGTGTATATGTGTATATGTGTATATGTGTATATGTGTTTATGTGTATATGTGTATATGTGTATATGTGTATATGTGTATATGTGTATATGTGTATATATGTATATGTGTTCCCATGCGCATGCTAATTTGAAGGAATGGAATGAAAGAGAAGTTCAACTAATTAGTGTACCGAGTGCGTGATTGAGGAGGTTTTGAATAATGGTGTGGTGCCATGAAATGCAACGAAATGCAATGCGAAGATTCCAAGCCCTTTTTTTTTAAAGATCGTGCTTGCCTAGTATATATGTATAAATGTGATGAAAATGAAGAGGAAAGGAGCAAAGCACGGATCACGATTTTAAAGTGATTTACCTTATTCATATTTGCGTTGATTTTAGTTCGCTTTATAAATGGTTTACCCAAAATTAAAAAACTTTTAATAATCCTCCCGTCAACTCCTCTATTCAATCTCACTCCCACTAACCTCCGGTTCACTCTCCCCTCCACCCCCTTCATGTATCATGCCCTCCAAGCCCTCCGTCTCCCCTCCCAACAACGACGCTCTCTCACCCTCCTTTCTCAAAAAGTGACTTCCGAGACTAATCCCCGCCACGCTCAATCCATGCACCATCGTACTGCCTAGGACCACGAAACAAACCACGGGCCAGATAATCCAAATCGCCTTCGTATCCTCGCCCACCGGACCGTGATCGTTGGGGAATTCCGGCGTGGGAAGAGGAAGCGAAGTGCCTGTCTCGAGCTGGGCACGCGCTTCAATGGCAAGGAATAAGGCACCTACACCCATGGGGCCAAAGTGTCCGGCAAAGAGAGCTTCGCGATAAGTGCGGATATCGGGGATGAGAGGTTTGGTGAGGAGAAGGATGGGAATGCGACGGAAGAGGAGGACAAGGATGAGGAAGAGGATGAGAGTCCAGGATTTGACGTGTGGTGTGATGGATGTTGGGTGGAATTGATCCCAGGGGATGATGGAACCGAAGTATACGAACATGGTGGAGTTGAGGAGATGATCTAAGATGACTGGAAACGCCACGGTTTTGGTTTTCTTGGCGAACCATCCATCGTGAGCGAAACCAACACCGGCACCAAAAGAGACTAGGAAATCATCTGAGCCGAGGATTGATCCTATACCGATGGAAAGGATGGCAAGTAGAAGGTAGAAGACTACAAAAGATGGTCTTGATATATACTCGCGATTGTCCGAAAATCGAAGGAGTCGATTGGCAATGTTGCCGAGGATGAGACCTGTCACGATGCCCAGCGCGCATTGCCAAAGTAGTGTGATGGTGACCCATTCTTTGATCGCTTCGCCAGGCCCTCCATGTGTAGTGAAAATCACCAAGCCAATATAGAGAAACGGGAAAGAAACACCATCGTTGCACGCCGACTCAGCCGAAAGAAGATGTCGAATACGCGGAGGAACTCGTTCACTGAATCGAGATTGTGAAAGGACGGATGCAGCGAGAATGGGATCGGTCGGCGAAAGACAAGCTCCTATGATCAACGCTGTCGGAAGCGTGGTTTGAAAAATGAAGTATGCGAATAATGCAGTGATTGCCCAGGAAAAAGTCATCACGGGCCCAAGTAAGTAAAGGACGGATTTCCAATGTCTTTTGAAATAATGCTTGGGAAGTTCGATTCCTACAGCGAAACACTGAATCCCTACGATCACGCGAGTGATTTCTTGCATGATTTTATCATCCAATCCCCATTCTCTCGGGGTGAGGATTCTGAGTACATGAGGACCGAGGATGATGCCGAAGAGAACGGCGAGAGGGGGCTCTGAGAGATGGAGGTGGTTACGGATGAAATTGGAGAAGAGGGCATATGTTAGTAAGAAGAATGGAAGGACAAGATAGGTGATGTGAGGGGGGGTGGGTTCTAATTGATCCCACATCTTGAGGGTGTAATATAAGCTATGTAACTTTACAGATTGATATCTTGAAGTGTGATTGTGTGGATTGATTTGAGTCTTTGCCCAAAAATGCGGAAGCAGACATTGAATATCAACAGTGAAAATAAACTTCTCAGATCTTGGCAGCGTTGACACCAAGAACGCGTTAGCAAATATGACGTATAATGTAACTCTAGAGCTCGTGGAGTCACGTGTAAAGCCACCAGGTGAACCTCACTTCCAGAAATGGAAACAAAATTTGTTCCTATGGAGGCGAAATCTTTCTTTTCAACTTGACAATAAGATGGGGTCACATCGGATTTCTTTAACCTCCAAAATAGGTTTGATCCCACGAACTCTTGCGGCTTCACGATTGAATATCATGAATGATATTAAAGGCGCTTTTGTTGCCATCGAGCCCGTTTGTTAGGGCTACCTATGTTGATGAAATCCGAATCCGAATCCGAATCCGTATGTTATGTTTCGTATCCTGATCTCCTAACAAGATTGGGGAGGCGAGCGCATTGAGACGATGACTATGGTATGTATGTTGTTACTACTGGGTATTGAGATTGAACTTTTGACATCAATTGATGAGTCGGGCAAATGATAGCAGATGCAGTTGAGATTTATGAGGTTTGTGAGATGGAGACTTAAAAGCCTTCACACAATCAATCAATTCTCCTTTCCCTTTTACCCTTTTCCAATAATGTTTGAAAGTTCAATTGCCAACACTGGTGAACATGAGTCCCGCCACTTACTTACAAAGCTCCAAATACTCGGCACATACTGCTGTCTTTTTCAAAGTGTGCATATCCCAGAGTCCTTATCGGAAAGTCGTATGCTTTCTGGATGCAAGCAAGAAACCTCGCCCACTGCCTATTGCCCACTGCCTATTGCCCACTGCCCATTGCCCATATCTCGCCCACTATCCACTGCCCCCTTCCTCATCCACCGACCGTCCCTTCCTCATCCACCACCAGATTACCAACAACCCCAGCTCCTACCTTCTCTATACACTCAAATCAAACCCAGTTAAACAATAAAGAATAAGTTAACTCCATCCGATGAAACAAATACAACAAACATGCCGTTTGTGAACAATCTTCCGATGATGCACTGCTTTTGCACTGCTGAGGAAAATTGATCAAAAAATCATGGGGAACCGGGGAAAATTGTAGTGATGCCAAAGATACCAAAAAAGAAATATTAAGAGGATTTCAAAAAAAGTGGGGACTTGGGGAAATCGTGGGGAAGCAAAAGCAAAAGAGAAAAAAAAAAGACTATACCACATTAAGACAGGGATAACAAAACCGTTCATGATGAATTACATCATAAGCCTTGCAAAGGGCGGCTTGATTCGAGTTACTACTGTAACGATGACAACAACCAAAAATAACACTTTCATGGTTTTCTGAACGGCCCAGCTTCCTATTCATAACCCTCATTCGGGAAGCTGGGGAGGATGTACATTGTCAAGACTGTGGGGTCAGACAATGGAACCTTTTTGCATAAAAGCCCTGCAAGGGGCGGCTTGATTCGAGTTACTGCTATAACAATAGCAACCAAAATTTCTTTCATGGTTTTTGCATAAGTCACCACCCACCGTGACTGACATGCATTTAACACGTGACATCTCAACCTCTTATTAATAGCCATCTGTACTTTTGTACTATAACCCACTATTTTGAGTCGCCCCATAAATTGACTCTTCTTCATGTTTGTCATATTTGACACAAAAGGGTATACCGATTGAATATATATACTCGATATTATATAGAGTTTGAAAATATATTTTTTTCGATTTTTTTTCTCTTGTATTTATTAATATATATTTTAAACTTAGTAACTTTTTTAGATTTTTTTAAAATCTTTATAATAAATAATATAAACAATACATATATATATAATATAACTTGAATGCTTATTAAGCTGTTTTTCGATTTCGATTCTCTCATACGCTACCTACCCACGTGCTATCTAATAATAACCTTGAAGTCAAGCCCCGTCCCTCCGTGATTATGGATATTCAAAATATAAAAATAAATTCATATTTATATATCTAGCTGAACATCAAGACCCCACAGCTTGAATTTCACCCCTTATTACCTACCTAGTAGGTACCTGGTACAATTCAAATTCCTTCAGATTCATGCTGCAAATTGTTGATATACCTTCAGTCCTTCCTCAATCTCTTGTACAAACTCAAATAATTTTGTTCACTCTTATACACACCCTTTTCTACCTCGTTCACTACCTCCATAGAACTCTAGACCTCATGATTGAGCTATGAGTATCTTCTCTTACATACGGAGCATTTATGCTCTGGATACCATCGATACACGTTTCACGAATTCTTCCTCAGCTCCATACCAAATCGATCCTGCTGCTGCAAAGTCAAAACGAGATGATTCAAAGCCAGGCGAAGGGGTACGGACAGATAGTAATGGCAGACCAATTGCTCAACCATCTAGATGGAATACCCCAGAGTTCTACTTCTATTACTTCATATTCTTGACAGTTGTGCCATATATGTTTTGGATCGCCTATGATGTATCTAGACGTCAGTATAGGACTTGACTTACTCGTGGCCAAAAAGATAATCTGACAAAAGTCCAGCTTCCGACCCCAACTACCACAAATACCAGCACCTTCTTTCCGACGGCTGGATTCCTGGGCGCAAGATTGTATGTGATACATGTGAAGAGACATTTATGGCAGATGCTAATGCGATGTAGGACATTTCGGATGCCCAATATTATAACTTTCGAACCAATGTACCATACCTTGCGATTCTCGTTGTTTTCCATCCTATCCTTCGACGCGTATATGAATTCCTCAAACCTATTCCTGCTCGAGTGGGATCACCGAAACCCAATGGCAACAGCACATACATATCTGTGGCGGAGGGTAATGCGAGACTTCAACAGCGAGCCGGGTTTGATTTCATCTTCGCATTCATCTACCTCGCGGCTCTGCATGGCTTTTCGGCTTTCAAAGTCATCATAATTGTCTACTCAAACTACTGCCTAGCAACTCGACTACCTCGAAAGTTTATTCCCGTAGCAACTTGGGTTTTCAATATCGGTATATTGTTTGCAAATGAGCTCTCGGATGGGTACAGATTTACATCAATCGCACAATACGTCTCTCCTAAGAATGAAGCCGGTTTTCAAGATGGAGCCCTGCTGCATAGCTGGGCAGAGTGGATGGATGGTTACTCGGGTATCATTCCACGATGGGAGATTCTGTTTAATCTTACTGTGTTGAGGCTGATCAGTTTTAATCTGGATTATTATTGGAGTCTAGAGAAAGGAGCTGGAAGTGCATTGGAGGTACGTCATAAGTAAAGAGTCGTACGCTCTCATATAATACTGATGCGCAAAAGAAGAAACAACTCGACCCTACTAATCTTTCCGAACGAGATCGCGTTTCCATGCCTGCACAGGATAAGGATTACAATTATCGAAACTACTTCGCATATGCGATTTATGCCCCTTTGTACTTAGCTGGACCAATCTTCACATTCAATGATTACGTTTCCCAGTCGAAATATCGTCCTGCTAGCATAGATAATAGACGAACCTTTAAGTATGGTATTCGTTTCCTACTCTGTCTGTTGGCAATCGAACTTCTTCTACATTTCGACTACTGCGTGGCTATCTCCAAAGGCAACCCCAACTGGTCTGATTATACTCCGGCTCAACTGAGTTTACTCTCATACTTCAACCTCCATGTATTATGGTTGAAGCTTCTCCTACCTTGGCGATTCTTTAGACTCTGGTCTCTCATTGACGGGATTGATCCTCCTGAAAATATGCTTCGCTGCCTTTCCGATAATCCATCCACCGTTCAGTTCTGGCGAAGCTGGCATCGCAGTTATAACCGCTGGATCATCCGTTACATTTATATACCTATGGGCGGATCATCTTCACGAAATTGGAAGGCACAACTTCGATCGATTATCAACTATCTCGTAGTCTTCACATTCGTAGCGCTATGGCACGATATCAGTCTCAACTTACTTGTGTGGGGCTGGCTAATCGTTTTCTTCATGCTTCCGGAAGTTATTGCTGGCATGCTCTTCCCACGCAAGAAATGGCTTAATAATCTTACATACTACAGAATTATATGTGGAATTGGAGCGGTGGCGAATTTGATGTTTATGATGATTGCGAATTTGGTTGGATTTGCGGTTGGAGTGGATGGGTTGAAGAGCATTATTTCTGGCATTTTCAAGGACTTTTCAGGTATGTCTTACTCAAGAATTGATCATGAGTAAGAGAACTAATCTATATAAATAGGGATCGTTTTTCTGATTACGGCCTGGGGGGCACTTTTTGTGGGTTGTCAGGTTATGTTTGAAGTGAGGGAGAGTGAACATAGAAAAGGCATTTTCTTAAGATGTTAGAATTACATAAAGGGGCGATTAGAAATTGCATTTTTTTTTTTTTCATACTTTGAGGTCCTCGCCTGATGACCTTGAGTCTCCATAATTTCTAATACACTGGTAAGTTATGATTTGGCGAAGATCTTGCCTTTTTACCTTAGTTGACGGGATAGTTTGAAGAGTGAGTATATTGACCATAGTTTGTTTGAGAGTAGCGATGTTCATGTGTACCAAACTATGGTCATCAAAATTTTGGCATCAAATGGGCCAAAAAAAAACCCCTGTAGCAGACACAAGTGTAGTTTAGTTGAAGGTGTAGGAGTACGGAGCTTAAGATATGATATCGTGTTTTTTGTTTTGTTTTGCTATTGTTTGTTTGTCCTTTTTTTTTTTACTTTGTCTTTGTAAAATACTCTGTTGGATTGTTTTTTATTATTTATTATGTTTGTTGTTTTGGAATTCATGTTGGAATAGGTTATGGAATCTTTATCGATTTTGTGTTTTTGGGGTTTGGGGTTTGGGTGTTGGTTTTGGGGGTTATTGTTTTAATATTCTCGAGGTTGGTATTTTATGTGTATGTTTTTTTTTTAGGGGGGTGGGGTTCGGGGTTGTGTTGTGGGTGGTTTTGCTTGTGTGTTAGATACCTGGATGTGTGTGATATGATTTAAGGTTATTTCGGCTCACCAACTAATCAATCCAATTCTTTTCTCGGCTGGAAGGGGCTGGAAGGGAGGTCATAAGATAGATGACCGTGGCTTCTGAGATGTATCGATTCTCTGGTATAGCTGTCACTGTCTCGCCGATGGAAGCTCGCTCTTCTCGCTTTCGATCGGTTAGATTGGATGATTATTGAGGCGATGATAGGATAGAACGATGCTGCTCGTTACATGATGATTCTTGCGGATATCTCCTGCGTTACTTGGGTGGAGCACGGGGTGGGGTCTAAGGTTTAGTTTAGTCTCTTGCTCAAGAATTGGTAACATTAGGACCAGCAGTTATGGCTGCTGCGGCGCTGAGGAAGGAATGGATGATTGGGTCTCGTTGATTGGGATTGGGGTTTGGGAGGGCGTGGGTGGGATCTATTGTAGAAGGTGCGGGGGTTTTTGCGGTAGTGGCATTTTATCTGGCCCACGTCTGTTTTGAAGATACGAAAGGGCCGTTATTTGCAAGGGCGTACGTAGTGCGTAGTGCGTTGGGATAGATCTCGCAGAGATGGCTGAATGGTTCACAGCCGCGGGAAAATATCTGCGCTTGGTCACATCTCGATTCTCGATCATGAGCGAGAATGCGGGGCTCATGGAGAGAAAAGCTCAAGAAATCGTGTACATTCAAGGAAAGAAATTACCGCCTTCGTACTTTGTGTCGGCAGTATTACCGGAGAAGATGCCTTACTGCAAAGATGCACCAAGATTTCAGATTTGAAGATATCAATCTTAAACTGCAGCGATTGATATTTCTGGAAGAAACTTTATGAGGTCGTAATAATTCAATTCAATGTTGGTCCGTCGTTACCAGGAGATATTTCTGCGCATTCATCTCCCGCGTTCTGGGATTCTAGGGGAATGCAAATGGTATGGTTATCGAGATGGTGGGGTCTCTAAGAGAAATGGGCATGGTGAGAGTGGTGTGAGAGAATAGAGGATAGGATAGGGGGGTAGAGGGAGAGGTGTCGAGAGGGTATAACTCCATGGATTGTTTTGTTGATTGATTGGGGGGGTGGTTTGTCGCACGTGGGCTTTGAAAACTTGGGGTTTATGTTATGGAGGTTCTGGCGGGATTTTTATGTTTGTATGATGATGGAATGCGGAGGGGAAAGAGGAGATGGAGGATTTAAGACTCGAGAGGGAGATGGAGATGGAGACGAAAAGATGAAGATATGCTGGGTTTGGTTGGTTGGTTGATTATGTAATGCTGGTTCGAAATTGATGATTGAGGATTTAGCATGGGCGGCTACTGGTGTTAGGGAACAGGTATCAGGTACACTCAAAATAAACGCTCAAAAGATGTTGATAAGCTTAACGTCTCTTTATGCGATCATTTGGATCGGGTTTTTGTGTGGTGTCCAAGTAAGTGCTGGATTCGAAGCTGTCACTTGCTTTTGTTTCGTTCCATCCTTCAGCCGGAAACAGGTGTCGTGGATGCTGTACTTCGTACTTGTGCTGTATTTCTTTCATGAAGTGTAACCTTACGCTGGACCTTCTTTTCCGGGCACTTTCGAGTAGTTGGATTTTAGAAGTCCATTGGTATTAAAGTATCTGCTATGGTTGTGCGATTGATTCACGGTACCTGAGTATGCTTTTG
This sequence comes from Myriosclerotinia duriaeana, assembly GCA_002162615.1. NCBI lineage: Eukaryota > Fungi > Ascomycota > Leotiomycetes > Helotiales > Sclerotiniaceae > Myriosclerotinia > Myriosclerotinia duriaeana. Next base: position 2,954,371 of record NGKI01000002.1, read on the forward strand.
TGCTCGGCGTCATTGCGTAGATCAAGCGAGAGAAGAGGGAATGTCTTGCATATTTTCAGAGGGAGGGAATAGGGTATTGCGTGCAAATGGGTGTACTCGTAGATCATCCTGCATGACCGTTATAATCGACAGTTAGAGGGAATGCAAGGTTACAATGGGTGTACTTTGTGTAAAATATGCATCATCTCTCAATGGCCTGACTATTTTCAGTGATTTTACTCTTATCAAGGAAGTCAAGCTATCGAGTATGTTCGATACATATGTAAGACTTGCAAATGCTACCTGAGTGCCGGACTTTGGTTCAGCTTATTGAAACGTGGAAGGTCTAGACTATCGAAACTGTTAGCATCAGTGTGTCAAACCGTCTAGACTGCAGTTCAACAATGTAAGTTTTCTGAATCTTTCAAATGATTTGAAAATCTTTATATCCTTTTCAAGTATTGAAACGTTGGATCTGGTCTGCTAGTCCGGATTAGTGAATACCCTGGTTAACGTCCAGCTGGCTCGAAAGTAGGAGGAAATATAATTTATAGCATCGGTGTTAGCCCTAGTCATGTAGAACGCCAGGGTACTTACATCATGCCTTCCCTCTGGTTCTCATTATCTTCTTTTCTTTTCTCCCATTACTCTACCAAAAGCCTGACCATGGACCTGCGGTTGAGGCATCGGTAGGGGATCTCTTTATTTCTGAGACTCCTGTTCAGTATTACCATTATTACTAGCCGCCGGGTATCCCCATCGCTTAACGCTGATTCCTAAATGCACAAGTAGCATTTGAACAATTAACTCAATGCGCACAATGGAAGATGGGTCGGGGCGATTCGCGAATAACTTATAAATGATAGGAGATCTCTCCTCCTTTCACCCCTCCAGATCACGACCATCAGACGTGAAGAAGCGAAGCAATGTTTCCCCCATCAAATGGCGGTCCAAAGTACCGCTTTCGGGCCAAATGTGGAGTCCTTTCCCCGATCTTTTTTGTCGCTCATCGAAGCCATCAAAGTTTCAATCTTGGAAGGATACCTCACCCATCAATATCCTGTAGCTTTCTATCCGATAGAAGAAGAGCTTAAGTTTTGAACTAAACAGCAGAGCGACGATCCCAACATGCTAGAACAAAGTAAGTTCTAGCATGTATTTTTTTTTTGTTCAATTTATGGCTGGTGTCGATTTGAAGGATAGATGTTAAGCGACTCTGGAGGATGATGATCTTGAAGTCGATTTATGATAGGTGGCCGCATGGTGTACCTGAACAAGAATAAACTGGCATGTGTCTTTTTGAGCATGGTGGACAGTATGGGTAGCGGGAGGATGTTGAAACATGCAAGTTACCCAACCTATGGGCGTTGGATATGGCTGTAGAAGAAAGAGCCGGCTAGAAGGCGAGCAATGGATCATTCAACGTGATGGGAAAGTGAGCCACGAGGATTTCCTCGGTTCTTTGACCTGGAGGTATTGAACAATACAGAACGGCGAGGATGTAAGCGCATGGTCTCAATCGACTCCCGTATACTGGCCAAGACAGAAGATCATTCAATATTAAAATCGAACTTGAAGATTCTGGAATCGCAAATGTAAGAGTTCGGATTAGAATGTTATTTGTACGAGATAGAACAACACAAACAAACACATTAAAGTAATCTATATAGGCTAGCAGTCGGAATATCCAAACTATTGGCATTATTACAAAAAGAGAGTAATGATATTAAACACTCACTCCCCACTCCACACAAAACAGATCTCTCCCAACACTCCTCTCTCAATCCTCCTCATCATTCGATCTCCCAAAGGCCTCACCCCACCTAAACCATACACCCAACCTCAACTCCATCAACCTCATCATGATATCCAATTTTCTACATCAAACCCGCCATTAAACCCATCCCTCATCTCATTATTTCCTCATCTCGCCATGTCCATCTCCATCTCCATCCCCATCCCCATCCCCATCCACACCACCACCAATCATCATATTCCACCT
>NGKI01000002.1:2959151-3013124 GCA_002162615.1 Myriosclerotinia duriaeana
CCCCCAAAATCCCCTCACTATTTGCAACTCCATCTCCATCATCGCTCCATTACCATATACAAAATTTCAGCTGCCCTCCTTTTACCCCCCTTCTCCCCTTCACATCCCTCAAAGTGAACTTCTACCTATATTCCCTAAGCGACAACTTTTTCGGTTGAAATTTGGTAGAAAACATATATATTCGTTCCATCATGTCAGGGGATATTGATATCATCATAGAACCAATTGTATTCTAAAGTCCGTCTATAAAGTGGTTATGGATTATTTGGTATAATCGTCGACACTCCCGTCTCTTTTAGCACCAAACCTTCCCCCTATATTCATTCCACCAAACCCTGTCATATCTCTCCTGAAGAACTTTCCAATACTCTTCAGATTTCCTTCCACGGCAGCCTTCGCATCCTCGCCCAAAGGACTTACCCCTCTATCACCAACCCCTCCAGTTCCCATACTATCCCTTGCTGCACTAAATAGCTTTTCTCCAAAACCCGCAGGGTCAAATCGTGTCTGTAATCCTGGCATGCCACTAGGTGTTCCAATTCCTAGACCTGTGCTGCCAAGCCCCGCAACATTCATAAGTGGCGTGAGAAGAGCCGAGTTTTGTACCAGGTGCTCATTAGCCTTACCATCTCTGTGCATACCAAACATTTCAACTAATGCAGTTTGATCTTGTTTTCTGACACCCTTCAATTCTAAAATTTTCCGAAAGTTCGTATCGCTACGGTCGGCGATGTGAATAAGGTAGGCTTGGACCAATCCCTCTGCCGGTGAAGGACGGACCTGTAGTGTCTTGAGGAGCGGGTCCAGACGGGTCATAATGTTGTTCACACGTTTTTGAAATGCAGTATTTGCAGTGGCTGATGGAGGAGTGGGGGTGTGAGTGAGCAAAGTTGTTAATCCTTTAGTTAAGACATATTTGTCTAGTAACATCTGAGCAGGAGGTTAGAAAAAGATGTAGTAGAAGTGATACCGTGTACTTGGAGATTGATACATACCTGTTCTGCGCCTACCTCGGATACAGGCCGACATTGAACGATGTTTGCAATATACGTATTTGCCAAATGCTCGACAACTTTATCGCAAAACGCACGCGCATATTGTTGTTTCCCCACCAAGGGTAGTATTTCTCCTGCTTGATCATTGATATGTTTCAACAACTCTGCCACATAACTGCTCTGATCTCCCACGCTTTCCATTTTGCTCCAATTCGTATTCTTCATCTCCCGCCATGATCCCTCGCAATCAACTTCAACTCTGTTTACCAATGATAAAACTGCTGCGCTGGCAACACCCATAAACGTATCAGATTGTGACGATAAGTCCACTTTGGTTGCCAAGTCACTGTCAATTCTTCTTTTCAAATTATCCTCTAATTGCTGGGTATTCGCGTGCCAGTAATCTGCAGTGTTGAGAACAAGGATAGTGTGCTCAAGACTGGGTCCTCCTGCTCCTTGTAAGAAAAATAGTAGAACCTGCTGAGCATATTGATCAAGATATTTAGCTAGGATCTTCGAGAAGTCAAGAAGTCGTTCACTTGTCGACAGCTTGGCACATTGAGCCAGGGATGTTTTGTAGAAATGAAAAAGTTCGATGGATGACGCTATAACAGCCTGTGGAGAAAATTCTTCGTCAGCCGCTAACAATGGCTGGATTCGATATTTTGGTATCATTGTGGCGAGCTGTTTGTCCTGTGACTCGACCCAAAGACTGAGATACGGTTCAAAGGCTTCGGAAATAGACCCATGAAAGGTCAGGGGTTTATCTTCCAAGGAATTCAGAGTATCGATGCTTGCTCTTGCTCCTGTAGCAAACCTTTTCTCAAGACTTTGCTCAAAATCCATAGTCTCCTGGAGGCAACTCAAGAGTAAATTAACGTCTATTCTGCCTCCATCCGTTCGTCGCATGCTCCGCTCCAAGATGCCCTTGAAATCATCTCTGGTACCTTCGCAAAAGGCATTTGCCAGGACCTCATTAACTCTCCACCCGGCAGGAAATATTCCAGAGTGTTCGTCCTCGAACGTTTTTAGCATTCTCCTAAACCAACTGTATCTTCTACCGATATTATCCAAGCTCCCAGCTTCGTCATTTCCCCTGAATACCTGCCTATACTCTCTCAATTGCGTATTGACATACCACGTCACCAATCTTGCTCGAGCGTTCTCTCCCAATGCATCCATCACTAGACATGACTCTGCCAGCACTGCCTTCTTACTCGCCACCTCCCCTTTGGCAAATGCCATCTCAAAGTCCTCGCATACTTGCTCCAATAACTCTCTCTGTAACTCCGAGACGCCCCGACTTAAAGTGGCAATCTGATCTATGCTCCTGTAACTATTGAAATGCTTCATAAGCTGCAGAACAGCCTGTAGCAAACTTGCACATTCTCGGTATTGTCTTGTTTTCGCCAGACCCCTTAGTTGTTCGTAAGCAGTCGTAAGCATCTGCAACCTTTTCAGAGCAGTCATGCTCAGGGTTAAATTCTTCTTTGTGCCATCTAGTCTCTTGATATCTGCGGTCATCGAAGTGATTGTTTGCTCTGTCTGGATAGCTCGTGTCCGTACAGATTCGATCTTTCTAAATAGATCTGCAAGTTCCGATTTTGCAGACTGCATGCGTTTGAGTGAGGAATCGTCATTGTATGCCTGAGTGGCCACGAGATTGGTGATATTGCTTGACAGCTCATCCTGATGAGTCTGCAGTGCAGCAGCCGTCTGGTTTATAGAGGTCAAAGTCGAAGGATGGGAGAATATCGTGTTCAAGTGGTCGATAGGGTTATAATCAGCTGCGGGGTGAGTACGATCAGTGGGGATTATTGACTCTGGTGGAAGTGAGGTTTAGGACTTACATGCATCCAGTGATGGAGGTATCGATGCGCCATTCATGCTGTAACGGATGTTATGAAATAAACTAAATTATTGAGAACAGTACCTACTCAATATATCAATGTCAAATGCATATGTGGATAAACCAATTAAATATTGATGTGGAGTTATGGAAAGGTGTTTATAATGTCTTTCTCATTGTGAAGTACTGGTGGGAGTGGTCGCACTACCTAGAGAGTACTTGCTGTCGTATGCGTGCATTCCCAAATTCAGTCAGCCTCATCAGCCACAGTACACACAAGACATATGACAGCATCAACGCATCAACGCATCAACGCACCAATCTACTTAAAACTTTCAATTGAATGGATACAATTAAATTTCAGATATCATGATATGTCGTTGGCAGTTCTATTACACAGGTACAGGTACAGACAGGTATGCTTTTTTGAATCGCCTTATTATACATTGAGTCAGTCAGTATCCCCCCATGAGCATTCTCATCCCCCTAAATTAGGTACTAGGTATTCTCAGACCACCTCCCAATGTTGTTTGTTTCCTTGCTCATTCCCTCGGTCGTTTCGTCATAACTCATAATGAAATCCAAATACTGAGATCCAGCACTTTTATATTATGTTCAACATCCATATATTAGAAAACTGGAAAGGTTCACCTCCAAAGATTGTTAAATCAGACTTTTCAGTATTCGACATAGATTGGAATATTGAAGAGTCTCATTTCCCCGACTCATCAGAAGAATACTTTCAATAATCATCCACTCAAGTTCGAACATCAAGAGCTTATGCATCATGCAAAGCTTTAAATCCAGATGATATCAAACTTCTTGGACCTGTCGCATCTGCTGTCCCAGTCCAGTAAAATAACCCCTGAAATTCATCAGTAAACACCTATGGTCAATCAACAGAAAAGAACTCAACCTACTCCGAGACGTCTCTGTCTGCAATATTCAGCCTTCATCTTGACCGTCTGTGGGTTGTCGTAAGAGACCCATCCTCCGTCGCCTCCAAAGCAAGAAGCTGAAACAGTGGTACTATCAACGACCTCTTGAGTTCCGGGCCTTGGCAGCAACTTATACTCAAAGGTCCCTTCTTCTCCACCGCAACCCTGATATGGATGCCCTGGTCCTCTAGAGTTCAAGAAGGATCTTCCATACACCGGAACTCCAAGTAGTATCTTTGAAGCCGGGAAACCAGTCGATATAACGTAATCGACAGCAGCGCTTCCATTTGCTGAATCCGGTATATTTCCAGGATAAAGTTGGGCATGGTGTCCTGACTGTTGGGACCATGAGCCAGAAAAGTCGTAAGCCATAAGGTTGATTAGATCTCTGAAGCGAGAGAATACATTAGTATTGCTAGGTTATAAAATAAAGTTACGGCTCGGGACTTCATGATCAAGAATCAAAGTCTTTGGTTCTTGGGGAGTGAACGGTTGTCCTTACAGATAGTCTTGAGCTTTGTAGAGGTCAATGTTTTGCAAAGCCCATCGCCCGGCGGGCAAAGCAGCTGTCAATAGATATCTTTGATCGGGTAGATGAAGCCGAACAGCTGCTAGGAGAGCAAGGAAATTTCGACCTTGTTCGAGATCTGATGGATGTTCCCAATCGACTAGCTTGTCAGTATAAAATTTATCTGCAACCGCGACGAAAACTTACTGTCGATACCATTAAACCCGGTCGCATCAACTAGACCTCGGACGGACTTTCCGAAGTGATCTCTTGTGGCAGCTGAGGCAGCAACTTGCGCAAAGTTCTGGCTAGCTGCGCCACCACCTATAGAGATAATGAGCTGGACATGCGGATTTTGTTGTTTTAACTGCATGAAGGACCCTAGGCAGCCAGTGGCGCCATCAACGGGCATTTGCATATCTGCCCAATCATCACTCAACTGCTGTAGTTAGCAACAGTCGGGAGCCTTGCTAAGAGGGGTGAAAGACTAACAAAAACTCCCCCATCTGGGCCAACATGAGCAAAGGCGTAGAAGACATGGCTGATACAGCCAAAGTTCAAGGACGCAGGTGTTTCGCCACGATAAACTCGATAGTTAGGATAGTAGACGGCGTTTTTGAAGATGATGTTGGAAATACTCGCTGCGATTGATGGCTGAGAGGGCCTGCGGCTGTCTAGCTGTGGCCTCGAGTTCCATGGTATAGGAGGAGCTCCGTATGGATATGACATCTCTAATAGGATGAAGAAGGATGAATATCAGTAGATGAATAACCTGCTACAAGCCCTTTTTCTTCATCCACGTGATGGGAGAAAGAAATGAAGAGGAAGTGGATGGATGACTGATTCTGATGTTGAGTGAGAAAGATCAGAGCTTGGAAGGATCTCTTTTGGTCGAAAATAGTGTGAATGTATGAACTCTGGTACGAAGGATTCTCCTGCAAGGCTGATTATAATGCTTGAGAATGGAGATTCAATATAATCGGTAGTTCGGTAGTACATATGCACAAGAAATGATGATGGGGAGATCAATCATATACATTCAGTACATCCACCACCAGCAGACTAGCTTAGCTCAATTGTGGAAGCTTATGATAAGTGGATCGATGAAGAAAAGGTGTGTGGGGATGATAACTGTAAGGAAGCTCTTAGTTGAGTCTGAATTTCAAAAACAACGGCGAGACGACTAGGGAAGGGAAGATCCGAGCCATGGACGATAACTAGCAAGTGAGAGTGAATTGGCTGAGTTGAATTCCGAGTGGGTAGGTAGGTAGGTAGGTAGTTCCTCTTCCATAATAGAAAAACAAAAGGCAGATTTGAGTGCAGTATATTATATATTCTGCTCATAAAAGTACCCATGTATCTATAAGCTAGTGTTCCGAAAGTAGATCTGCACTACCTAGCACATACCAAATATGTGTGTGGCGTTAGTAAAACAGGCCGAATTAAAGTCAAGTAGATTTACCAACTCGAATCAGAGAAGACGGGTATCGATATCAGAGTATCGGGAGAATCCATAGTATGGAAGGATATTCGGCGAGCTGAGAATGATTTTTACGGAAGAGGAGAAAAATCGGCTTGAAGAATGTGACCTCCGGCCAATATGCTTTCGAGTATTGTTTATCAATTGAGATTGATATTCCCGTTTGCCACGCCATTGACCGGTACAATCATCAGGATTCTTTAATCAATACCGTATTAGGGATTTGCCCTTTCCCCTTCCCCCTTCTCGACGAAGGTCCATTATTGCATGAGCACCCTACCTAGGTAGGTATGCATCCCATTCATCACATTACAGCAATCTAATGCAAATGGCTCGTCGGCTAAAACCCCTAAAAACTAGAGGGGTCAAACTCAAAAGCTCAAAAGGTCAAATGTTACCATATAAATGATATAATGTGGCTCAGTGTGGGTTCTGAAGTTTCCAATTACCAAGATCAATGTGCAAAGCTCGTGTTTTGACTCGTTCGTTCAACTTCGTTGATCTTGCATGCACATGATATCGATGCCAATAATAATAAACCCAACTTTACCCATTATTACTACCAACCTACACAACGCTGCAGTCTGCACTTCTGCACTTCTGCACTTCCACTTCTGCACTGCGTACGGAGCAGCGCCAATGCACCTTCAGGCATTGGTAACCAATCTATGAAATCACGGTAATGACCGTGATCATTATTTACTATGCTTATCCTTGCTGCATCAGCATCGTGAGAAATGTTTTTAAAGCTTCATGATCCTTTTTATGGGGATCTTATCTTTGGTAGGGACAAGTGGCAAGAATTTGAGTTTAATCATAGGGACGGCGTAGCCATAGCCATAGCCATAGCCATAGCCATAGCATGGCGTAGCATGGCGTAGCATGGCGTAGCATGGCGTAGCATGGCAGGTATCTGTTGCTGTTCATTATTGAGTCAAGGGTTCTGGGTTCTCTTTGGGAAGGACGGACTCCGAAGACTTGCGCCCCGAATACAAAAATATGATAGAAATGTAGATGTCGGGTACGGTAAGTAGGCACGGTAGGTACTACTAGGTAGGTAGGTAGGTAAGATAGGTCGTACAAAATGTTCCTCTTCTCAACGTACTGTAATAAGTACTGTAACTGTAACGTTGAAAATAAGATGCAAACATGTGGATCGGATCGGTAAGAAAGAAAGAAGATCAACGGCCATAGCTTCTCTACCCTTGGACAAGATGCCGCCGAATGATGTTGAAGGTCACGTGGAGGTCTGAATGAGGGTCATTCTCTAATTGACGTGCATGAGGAGCCGAGTTGACATGCATTTCGAAATATATCCAGCTATATAATTATGTGTAATGTAAGTAGTACTATGTATGTATGTATGTATGTTACATATACTACCTAGTAGGTACAACACAGAGCACAGAATGAACAAGTAGGAGGATATTATAGCATATCAACTCTATACTCCGCGAGACGTTTCAAGATCGCCATCTTATATCGGAATAAAGCATCTTATCCCAAAGCTGTATAGGTGTTGTGACCCCTTCGAGAACTGGGGTATTTGTATAACATAATTACAAGGACCTTCAGGTCAATGATGTAAGTTTGAGTGGTACCAGTACAAGTCCCTATGTACTATGTACTATGTGCTCCGTGATGTAATTCCCCTCTTTCCTTCCCTTTACAAGTAGGTACCTAGGTAGTTGTAGTAAAAACTTGGTGTCGTTCAAATGAAGCATGTGGTAAATCCACATTACCCAGTCTATGGACCAGGACCAGGACCAAAGTTTTGTAGGTCGGTGCGGGTTGACGCGGGTTGACGCGGGTTGACAAGCTCAAGCTTCAGATGTCATATCAAGTGGCTCTCTGGCTCACCACTAACCATATTAGTAATAATGTTCTCTACTATATGATTACTAATACGCGAGGCTGTCCAGAAATCTTCCTTGGGCGACAACATATCAACCATGCCTAGGTACCTACCTACGTTTTATCATACATCAAAGTTAAGATTCGGATATCTATGTTTCTCGTGCCTCATACCTCGTGCGATCTTTACTTTTAATTAACGGTGCTTATACTAGTGTCCAGGAAACTCAAGCCAACCTTTAGCCTATCTCAAACAAGGCGCGATACACAGAGCTCATCGAGCTTCACCAGATTCGCAAACACCCACATTGGATATTCATTACAGCACTGCTCTGCTCCATTCGGAAGTTCGGCTTGCAGTTTACAATTACCATTGACACCCCCCAATCATCAGTCTACTTACACATCACATCTCTGAACATGGCTGAAATATTACAACAGAAACCTAGTGCTTTCGCAGCACAGGCTTCAGCTTCTGCAGCCCGGCAGATTCTAGAACATAAAGCTCCAGAATATAAGTTCTCTTTTACACCCTTTTTGTTGGATAACTTTCGCATGGGTATCTCACCCGATCGGCCTACGTGTAAAGCATATCTTCAAGGACACTGCCCTCTCGGTACTAATTGCCCTGACAAGCATTCTACCAATCTCAATAATACATGGAACTTCAACAACCTGGTATGCAAACATTGGCTGAGGGGCCTTTGTAAGAAGGGTGAAACCTGCGAGTTTCTTCATGAATTCAACTTGAGAAAGATGCCAGAATGTAACTTCTTTGTCAAAAATGGGTATTGCTCTAATGGAGGTACGTTTACATAGCCGCCTGATACTTTGGGAGCTCTACTAACCCCCCGCACAGATGAGTGTCTTTATTTACATGTTGACCCTGCCTCTAAGGTTGGAAACTGTCCGCATTACGATAAAGGTTTTTGTCCACTCGGTTCTAGATGCTCTAAAAAGCATATCCGCAAGACCCTTTGCGAATTCTACCTAGCAGGGTTCTGTCCCGATGGACCGAAATGTAAAAAAGCACATCCCAGATGGCCTTCGGATTTACCAAAGCCAACTGTCAAGATCGAGAGAGACCCGGAGGAGGTTGCCGAAGAACAAGCAAGAATTAGAGAGAACGCAGAGAGGGAAGCTGATAGGGAAAGGGGACTTGGAGAAGGGCGATCCAGACAGAGATGGAGGGGTGGCTTTGGCTTTCGTGGAAGGGGCGGTGGGGGAGAAAGGAACCAACGAGGACGCGGGCACTAAGGATGCGAAACCGATACTCCACTCTGGAGTCTTATGCAGCAGCAACACACTATTGATTGCGGGGACTTCTGAATTGATCATAGACTACATGCGCAGGAATTCGAACCATTTCGCAATAATATCAACATGGAAATGTGCATTGCACAAGTGCATCTGCGCCCATTAAAGTAACGCCATTCTCCTTTCACATCAACACCGACTCAAAATCAAAGCAACGGGAAACGCCATGCAAAGCAAGCCCCGTCCCGCGAAACATGCAAGAAAACCCGTCTTCAACAACCTTGGAAGGCTGAGACAGGATCAAAAGCTGGGTATAGGAATACTAGTCCCTTATAAGCAGGGTTCTGATGTCTTCGACCAATAGGACAAGATGAGTTATGCAAACATCCCAAGATGTGTTGAACTCGTAGGTTATCATGTCTACATTGGGGTAATTTACCGTAATGCTTGCAGCCACAGAAAAGGCGGTGGCCTAGACACGTCAATAGGGGCTCGGCAATTTCCAGATAGATCTGGATCGGATTTGGACATATCAATAGTCCAATGCAAGCTTTATCCAAATTAATCACGGTCTAGCATGGTCCATGACAATTAACCTGCATCCTTGTGCACCTGTGACACATTTGGGCATTATAAGTGACAAGTGGAGTTCAAATTGATATCAATATTGTAGTAGCTGCGCGTGGCCTTGCTATGTTCACGAGCTGAGTTGCCTCCTAAGCCCGCGCCTGTCCATTATTCCCAACTTCCCAAAACGCCGTATCTGAGAATTCCATAACCCAACGTATCATACTAAAAGTAAAGCAGAAAATCCATCCCATCTCAACCCATATATACATACCAAAATCCAAGTCTCCCATGTCCTAATTCCCCTCCAAATCCATAACCGAAACATATTCGCTTCCCGCCATGCCCGTTCCTCCACTCATCTCACTACTTTCGGGCGTGAAAGCTCTGCCCTCAGAACCAGACGTGCTAGAACTTCCCGGGACACTCGCATGAGATTCCTCGTCCCCACTTTCGCCTTGAAACTTTCTAACTCCCATCATCCATCCTACTAATCCCCGGGGTACCCATGCACCTATAAACCCATAGACACTACTTCCCATGCCCACTCGGATGATTCCGCTCTTTTGGCTTTGCATGGCATCGAAGATGGCGTTGTTCAATTCTCGTAGACTGCTTCCTTTTCCGTGGCCTCCGCCGATTGATCCACATCCCATTGCCGCTCCTACATTTCCGCTATTTATCGCGGCGTAGTTGCGAGAATATACGTATCTGGAGGTGGGATCCCAGTCCGAGTTGGCGCGGGGGGAGTGGTTGCGGTAGGATTGGAGCTGGTTTCTGGGGCCAAAGAAGGAAAAATCGAAGGTTCCGAGTTGAAGGTTGATGACGGGGATAGAAAGGGGGGAAAGCTCGGAGGTGAGAATTTGAGTGAAGGTTTTGAGGAAGGATGTGGTGGCGGATTCGGGCGCATGGAATGCAGGGGCGAGAGAGGGTATAATATTTGGTGTTAGAACGAGAACGGAGGGCTTCAGGGCACTAGGGATGTTGGGGGAGCCGTAGAACGGTAGTTGTGTGAGGAGAGGAAGAAAGTTTTGAAGGGTAAGGATTGGGTTCAATAGGCGAGTATTAAGGAGGTCCGATAATGTTGATGCGGATATGGTGGCGATTGGGGAAGACGGATAAGTAGGCGAAGGGATGATAATGAGAGATCGGAAAGACAAATAATGAGTTTTACCCCCATGAAAAGGACTATGCGGCGCTCGTAAGTGGGCTGTGAATCTATCGATTGCGGCGGAGGCGCTGGATGGCTAAAATGATATCAGTTCATACATCTGGTTAACTGTAGATTCATACTCACATCGACAATATCAATCATCAAAGGCTTGATATCTTGCCTAGCTTCATTTTGTACCAGCACTTCCTCCTCTATCGTATTACATACGACATACACAATGAAGCCTCGGCGCTCCAAATCCAGGCAAACTGATCTAGTTATTGGTTCTGAAGGAGATCCCACAATCACCACAACTTCTTGTCTAGCGCCAGTTACAGCCCGCTTCGCTCTGCGTTTTTTACGGTAATTTGACCTCATCCTGATGACATGATATGTGACTCCAGAGAGTACTATGATAATAGCTCCTGTAAGAAGCTTGTTCTTTGATACCCATTGTTGAATTCGGGTATATACTGATTGAGAGGCCGAAAGAGTCCGATTCCGAGTCGGCGGCGGTGGTCTTGGACGTGCAGATGGGGGGATCCATTCTGCAGAGGCAAGAGACACTCTTATTGATGTAGCTACTTTCTCAATATGTTTTTCGACGTAATCTGCAACATCGTTGCTATACTTTTTGATATCGTTTGGTACGGAGGACAACTATTAGAGGCAGGATTTTTAGTAGCCAAAGGAAGCTCAAATAAGAGGGGATACATACAATGTCCAGAAATACTTGATCGTCCGCAGACATGTTGAATAGCTCTTTGATGAAAATATATCAAATCAGTATTTTAGAAGTCTGATTGAGACTTGATGCGGAAATGCTCCAAGTGCCCAGGTGTGGGGAACGCTCGGCCAATGTTATATGTCAGCCTTGTCTTATCTTATCGCCTTCATTGCTACTTTTAGATATTACGTTGTCGCGTCAGCCTTGTTTGCCTAAGATATTTTGATAGCAATTCACAATTTACAATTCACAATACGGCAGAGGATATTCCATGACCAAGAAATCTTCTACCAGTAGTCATTTCTAGAGTCATATATTTGAGACGGTTTCTCGTCTCGATATACCTTGACCTTACTCTATATATTTAAGCGTTCACTTGCAAGCTCGTTGTGGGTTTGAGAAGATCAATATAAATTTATACAACAGTTCCGAAGAGCAGCAACTTTGGCGTCATTTCTTCCATTTCGGAACATTGATTTTTCCTTTACCATTGGAATACGAGTTCAATCTTACTACCTGCTACTTGAAAATGTCTGCTAATACTGAGCGCAATGCAATGATATTGTCATACTCTCACTTAAAGGGACTGAAACGAGAAGCTGAAGCTCTCCATTCTCTCAAGAAAATTTCTTCTTTGGTTAAACCTATTATGAGAGCGCGCAATTGGCGTGTGGGTACCTTGACAGAATTCTACCCAGATCAGGATAATCTGCTAGGTATTCCAAGTTGCTCTCATGATCGGTAGTGGTAGGAACCTGACTTTGAAGAATAGGTCTTAACGTGAACAGAGGACAAGCAATATGTCTACGATTGAGATATTCAAGTGACCAGAATCAGTTTCTACCCATGGAAGAGGTGGTCGATACAATGCTTCACGAATTATGCCACAACGAAATCGGACCTCACAATCAGGAATTTCATGCTTTATGGGATCAATTACGGAAGGAACATGACGGTCTGACATCTAAGGGATATACTGGAGAAGGCTTCTTGTCGGATGGCAAGAGCTTGGGTGGACGAAGAGTGCCGCGACATGAAGCTGCGCGTCTTGCTCGAATCGCCGCAGAGAAACGACAGAACAGACTGACAGGATCCGACCAGAAGCTTGGAGGTCGACCAGTACCATACGGCACCGATATTCGAAAGGTTATCGTGGATGCAATCGAACGTCGAAATAAAGTGCTCAAAGGTTGCGGAGAGAGTCGGATGAATCCTATCGAGATTAAGGATTTGGCTGATAAAGCCACATATAATGGATTCAAGACTCTAGCTGAAGAAGATCTAGCTAATGAGGCAGCCATTGCTCAAGCTATGTGGGACCTTGTCCAAGAAGATCAGAAAAAGGAGTATGGAGATCTTTATATTCCTCCTTCCGTCCAAAACCCAGCAGGAAATGGTGGCGATAATGTGGGAGAGCAGGCATTGGACGGAAGGCTTGAATCTTCATCCAAACTACCCTCAAATTCGAACACAGCCTCAATCCGTAAGCAACCTTTGGGCCATGTCAGTCGCCTGGTCTTCGAAAGTTCGAACAACAAGTTGAAACCGTCCCCAAAGCCAAAGGACCCTCAAAACGACCCAGCACAAGGACCAGCGTATTCGGCACCTGCCTTGACAGGATGGACATGTGAAATATGTACACTTCACAATCCAATCGAGTTTTTGTGCTGTGATGCCTGCAATACCGAGCGACCTGAAAGTATCACGAAGCAGAGTACTCGGAATGCCCAGAGAAAAGCTGCTGCAAAGCCTCCTCCTCCACAACCACAAATGTGGACTTGCCGATGGTGCAGTACTAAAATGGAAAATCAATGGTGGACTTGCTCTACCTGCGGGAAAATGAAAGAAAGTTCTTGAGATGATAAACCGTTAAACGATTATATTTACGAGCAGTATGGTTACGAATATATGACTGGCGTATACGAGCTATTGGGCGGAAATAGGAATTTGAAGCGGGATACATTTCGGCAGAGTTCTTTTATGACGGGTTTCGTATGCAGTTACAGCAGCTTGGTACTAATAAATAAGTTATAATAAAGGCATCGCACCTACCATTTGAGGTGTTCTCCGGGTGGATATTTGATTACAAATCTAGTGATTCGAGTTGCCATCCAAAGTCCGAACATCAAATTTTACATTCGGCTTTTGTGATCTCCCCCCTTCTCCTCTAACTCGACCCCGCGCATGAAATACGATCATTATGCTTGTGTACATTTAAGAGATTCATACGCATCGTAATTTTTAAGCTGTGAAATCAAGGATTTAAAGCTCAATTCACTATGACTACCGCCGCCAAGCTTCGAGCTCTTTTGGCTAATCAGGATGAGATTATTGTTTGTCCGGGTGTATACGATGGTTTCACCGCACGTCTTGCACTTAATGTGGGATTCAAGACTTTATACATGGTATTTTTCAATCAATCCAACACGGTCTTCTGAGTCATGCTTTGAGATAGTAATTAAGAATGAGGAAAGTAGACAGGTGCTGGGACAACTATGTCCTGTCTTGGTATCGCAGATCTAGGCGTCGCTACCATGAATGATATGCGAGACAACGCTTCCATGATTGCCAATATCGATCCTACCATCCCATTAATCGCAGATGCTGATACTGGTTATGGAGGTATGTAATATAGCTATTCTCATCGGCCTCCATGGACTTGGCATAAATACATTCATCGGATATCACATGATATGATATTAATAAACCGTCCAGGCCCCCTAATGGTATCCCGCACAGTCGCTTCTTACATTTCCGCAGGCGTAGCCGCCTTGCATATCGAAGATCAAGTTGTCAATAAACGCTGCGGTCACCTGCGCAACAAAGAACTTGTTCCACTCCCAGAATACATCTCGAGGATCAGAGCCGCAGCACTCAAACGCGAGGAATTAGGGAGGGATATTGTGATTATCGCGCGAACTGATGCGTTAGCCGATCAAGGATATGATGAAGCAGTTTCGCGTTTACATGCTGCAGTGGATGCTGGTGCAGATGTGGTATTTTTGGAAGGAGTTAGGAACGTAGAGGAGGCGAGCAGAGTTTGTAGGGAGTTTGGAGAGAAAGGGGTACCGTGTCTGTATAATTGCGTACCCGGCGGTATGAGTCCAGTGCTAAGTGTTAAAGAGGCGAGGGAATGTGGGTATAGATTGCTCATTACACCTACATTGGCACTAGGGGCCGTTTATGAGAGTGTAGGAAAAGCATATAGGGGGTTATTGGAAGAAGGAAACACCAAGGGAAATGGAGTTTCTGTGAGAGATCTTTTCGATAGTTGTGGGCTGAAAGAAGCTACGGAGTTTGACGTTAAAGCTGGGGGCAAACTTTATGAAAAGGGGATTTGAGTCTGACACGGATATTGGGGTAAAATGATGGGAATTAAGGAGAGAAATTGGGGATTGGCAATGGAGTTGAAATGGATGTCGTTGGAAGAGTTACACATGTACGATCTTGCACAATCTCAATGGCGGGATCCCGCCGCGATTTGCCACATGGTTGTGTAATTTGCAAATATTGCGTTTCTGCATCTGTTTATTATGCAATGTCGTTTCGGATAGGTCTATGCATCTTACTCATACATTGAACAGTTCAATGATCATGAAAAGTGGTAGCATTCTCAAAATAGCCGTCGGCTATCATCCTTCTCCATTTCATCCTCTTCCGACGCCCACCCGAAGAATTTGCGACTTTCCCGATAATTCGGCAGTTATGTCGATCACCCCGCTACATCGGACATTTTACCCAGCCAACCTAAAGTTTACTAGTTAGTGACTAGTCAGAAACTAGTAAGAAGCTATCAATACTATTAGCCTTTGGATTTCCCCATCACCTTGTCAATCAAGCCTACTCCTGCGCATGAGCTCATAGAATAGACTCGACCTTTATCCTCACATCTGCATAGTGTACAGACCTCAAAGCATAACCTGTGTTTTAAATATACCTACCATATCTCCAATACAACGTGAGCGAGAAAATCCCAGAAGCACATATCCGTCATTTGAGTCTCCATGAGCTAATGATAGCCTCCGCCTCAATTCCGGTGCTCCCTATAGCTTCTAATCTATGCACATTGTGCACGATTTCAAGACTGGAAAGCTTCGTCGAGCTACTGGTTTTCGAGATCGTTCGATGATTACGCGCAGGCAGACTTGAAATGATGTAAGTATTGGATTCTCAATCCTAAGTTGGATGTTGAAAACGTTGTGAGGATGAATATGATTACTATAATGTTGGCTATGAGACACGAAAGTCGAGAGATTATTTACTACTAGTCAAATAACAAATACCCTCCGCTCGAGGTAAGAAGCAAGTAGCTCACTAGCATCATACCACGTTGAAAGGGTTATTGTGTAGGTGTGGAGAGGGCGTCTAATTATTATTATGATCTAGAGTGAGACTATATAGTCCTTAGCGTCACTATAGTCGCACCTGCCATATTTCTCCCTAACAACGTATCCCGAACTCATTAGTACTTATCCCAATAGTTCGCTAGTTCAAAACTATGTCCATCATTAGTTCTTACCAAACCTAGCGCGTAACTCTCCAGGAACATTTAAAATCTCTTCATCCCCCGATTGAAGACAAAAACCACTTCTGCATACATACGTGAAAAATGTCAAGTCTATGAGAAAGAATTTTCAGTGATGTTTCAGCTGAGCCACCGCCTCCCTATACCAAGGGAACTTTCGTCGAGCCGCAGTCAAACTCTCGAGGCTCTTCTTCGCAATGCCCCGAACAGTAAGTCCCCCATCAAGCCAATTACTCCTCTAATATAAACTAACAGTCTCGCAGTCCTCCCTGAACCGACGAGTTCAAAGTGAAGCTCTACAACAGCGAACGCTCCTTCACCTTCAGCCGAAACAACTTGTTGAAGTATAACTGTCGCAAGTTCTATGATTTGTGTATCTCTTGCTTGAATCGAGGTGTGATGGCGCCTTGCCGCGCTCCTCTGGGCCGAGACGGAACCTAGGTGGGATACCAAGTATTCCGCAATCCCCACGCCGAGAATGCGCTCACGTTATTCGAGAAATATGTTGCAACCGGAACACTTACACCCATCTCCATATTTGACTGCCAACATATCACACTATGCGAAATCAATTATTTTGAGCGATTTATTCTGCTCCGAAGGTTTGCAAAATATGGCAATGGGCCAGTATACACTGTGGCATGAAAACATGAACCTGGCAACAACTATGGGCAATAACCAAATGTTTGAGCTCTGCAACCTGACTACTTCGGAAACGAGACTCATCAGCAGGATTTATACTTCAACCATTATTTGTGTAACCCTCACCAGCTGAAAACTGCTCTCACAAGTACGGAAGGGTGGGAAATACTACCAAAAGACCTGGCAGGAAGAATTTGTGCCGTTTTCATATTCATGCAAATAGCCCTCTATGCAAATAAGCCTTGGATCGAGTGTATATAATACAACATCCACCATCCTTTCAGGAAGTTCAAGTGTATAGATAACGATGATCCACTGAGACCTTCAGATTCTTCTCAAACTGACTACAGTAATATGTATGTGAATGTTCTGCAAGAGAATGGGTCCCTTCAAAAAAGACATCTATTTACATTCCGAATTGCTGCGATTCGGGGAAGCCTAAAAAGCTAATTTACATTCATGCAGACCACTTGCCCACCTTATCGCGGAGAGCTCTCCGATATTCATCACATACTCCCAAATATATATTATGAGGTCAAGCCAAGCCACAAAGGCTCATCAAGTTCCGCACGCGCACATGCATCGAGCACATTAGTCATGCAAGTCGTGACAGCTCCTCTCTCACTGTTTTGATATCAGAATGCAAGGCCGGTACCACCTCCAGCATAGCGATCACTATCCTCAGCATATGTAGCTGTGATACCGTTACTACCCCGCAGCATCGTTCTAACACTTTCAAAAAATTCGGTGCCTCCAATGCGATGTTACAGGACAATGAAGCACCAGAGTCTTCGAAGCTTTTGCAGAGAGCAGCGCATCCTTTAGAGCCCAAACGAAACACGACGAGAATCATGGCAAAGCAGCATCCCATTTTGTCAGACATCCGACTTCAGCGTGCTATCGGTATATTTTGTTTGCTCTGGTGCGAGATACGTGTATGTACTGTCAACGTAATTGGCCGGGTCACCC
Source organism: Myriosclerotinia duriaeana (assembly GCA_002162615.1). Lineage (NCBI taxonomy): Eukaryota > Fungi > Ascomycota > Leotiomycetes > Helotiales > Sclerotiniaceae > Myriosclerotinia > Myriosclerotinia duriaeana. Next base: position 2,976,616 of record NGKI01000002.1, read on the forward strand.
TCCCGAAACACCTTGCTTACGCCGAAGTCCGCGATAATAGGTCGAATGCCTTTCGCGCCATCATCGTAGAGTAGTATAGTTTCTGGTTTGATATCTTTGTGTTTGATAGAATTTTGGTGAAGATATTCGAGGCCGTCCGCTAAACCCTTCAACATGATCAGCATCCTCTTCTCTTAGTATCGGCGTCGACTCTGCTCCAAACCACGGGCACGACTCTTGCCTATCGATGTCCCGCTGGTAAAGAAACATACTCAGCGTGTAAGGTGCCCATGGCTGAGTTACTAGGTAAATTGTATTAGGGGAGTCGTCCCTTTGATAGGCATCCATCAAAGTGAGCAGATTTGGATGATTGCATCTTTCCAGCAATCTGAGCTCTCTGATGACTGTCTCTCTTTCGCTCGGAGTATAGCTGGTGGAGCTCCTTCACAGCGCAGCCTGTGCCGTTTTTCTTGTTAATAATTTTGTAGACGATCCCAAAGCTGCCCCTTACCTGGGGTGTATAAGGGCCCATTTCATAGGGAACTGCCTCCGCTTCCGTGAAAGTGTGGATATATAGACGATCTTGATAGCTTTCATAGAAATTCATAAATTTCGTGGCATCATTCCTGCAAGATCATCGGTGCTTGTCATAGTAAGACTTTCAGAGTCAACCAACAGATAAATATCTTGGGCCTCTCGAAACCCTTTGTACGCGTCTTCCACCTCGCAATCTGGTACCGTACGTATCCTTGCCAGTGTTTCAATTTTCTTCTTGACATCAACAGTCGTGGTCGGAAGAAATAGAGTTTCTTCCGGGTCTTGAATCCGTTCTTTCTCGTTTTCTCGAATGGCATCTCGAGATGGTCTGACATTGGAATATTTTGGGAGGCAAACCTTAGGGACGAGGCAAAAGGATGGTTCGATTTTCGAAGAAGAAAAGAAAAAATTCGGCACGGTCTTCACATACTTGCTCTATTTGCTCTGTTTTGCAACCCATGCTTAAGATGTATAGCTGCTTTATTGATCTACTAAACAGAAATTGTAGATCTACACCTCAACGTTGACCCAGAAAGACAAACCTACCTTTCTATAAAACCAGAGCCAAATCACCTAGTTGCTGATACCTGAGACATCTTTTAGCATATACTTGAAACAATGACAAGGTCAATGACCAGCATTCATATGCACTGATCCGCTGCAAGTCAAATTTGCTTCTAGAAGCCTTCTAGAAGAAGGTTCATTAATTTCCACACACTGGACTGGCCCCCATAGTTTCGATACCTGGATGGGTCGAGGGCTATAACTGAATTGAGATTAAGGACAAGGTTTGGTTCGGCTTGTAAATTACGCGGGGTATAAGGCTCACGCGTGTGTAATGTGCATTCAACATAATTTTCCTTTGCGTCGAAGGATTTGATTGGTTGAAATTCAAGAATGCCACACTTGAACCAGTTTTGAAATTATGCTCGGGGCTGAGGATTACTGCAAAGAGCCTAGAATCATTCAAATGCAGCCAGCCATATAGGTGTTGGATTTCCAAGCTTCCAACCCGGTTCCTCCCAATAGTAGAAAACATATTGTCCAAGAATGGAAGCTGCTCCCCCTCCCCCCTGCTCGTAAGGGGGCGTAGGCTATTCCTCACCTCAACTTTGAGCTAAGTTGATTACCTAGGTAGATCATCTTATGTATACCACTAAAGGAAGAAGACTTTTGAAAGTTTCATAGGTAGCAAAGCCGCAAATTCAAACGATCATGAAAGAAAATAATTCTGAAATGAATACTGCACAACTGTCTTCAAGTAGTGGTATTAACACCAACGAAAAGAAAACGATGCATTTGAGATTACTACACACTGCAAATCCGCATATCCAAACGACCAATAAAAGAGAACTCCAAAACGAGTGTTACACGAATTTTAATCAAATAAGACATGACTGCAACTCTATAAAATGATTGTCTTGCGGTGTGGCCGAAGAACGAAGAACAAACTGTAGTTGAAAATTTCATGCAAGAGAACCTACAAAAAATCGGGAAAGAAGACAACACCAGACTGAAAACTACACCGTTATTATTTGAGTCGCTTGATTCAATTAAACGTTAGTGATAAGATAGAACTCTACTCAAGTCTATTGAAATCCAACGACTACCTGCCGAAATATCACACAATTGAATTGCCGCAAAAAGTTGACAACCAACCCTTTCCAACTCCCTAAACTCTTCAAAATTGCGTACCCAAAAGCTTTTCAAACCCAAAAAACCGTTTAAAACTCTAAAGGTGTGATACCTACTCACCTACCACTGTGTAACCATTCCACGCCCGCTAAAACCCACATAAGCCGTCACAATCCTTGAGTGTCTCGGTTATCCAGTCCCCACCCCTTCATCACCTGCATTTCCGCCAATCAGCTCGCATCACTCCTAAATCATCATGGGGCGTCGGGAACTTTATCTACGGGCGCGTCTATCACATTATTGTTTACCATAGCGCAGCTCTTCAGTTGTAAGCCTCAATGTGATGGGTTTTCGGAAGTGCTTCCGAGGTTGTGTGGGAAGGAAGGTTTAAGAGGGAAATGACGTGTGCTTGTGCGCCTTGAATTTTTGAGTGAGAAAAAACTTGGATGATGTGACTTTAGAGTGGGAAAGAGGCTTGAGTTGGACATTCATGCGTGTGATGAATTTGGTGATAGTGAGATGGATAAATAGTTAGAGTTGGTAAGTTGGGTGTCATCGAAGGGTGTTAAAGTAGAGGATGAACAAGGACTTGATAAAACGAGCAAGGGAGTTGCGTCTCTTTCAGGGCGTTATTGCAGGATGAATCAAGGACTGAAGATAACGGTGAAGACTCTAGAGAGAATTGTGTCAAAAAAGACAGATTTACCGAGATGGATTTGCATGCTGTGTTAGTTAGTATGGAAGAGCGGTAGATATGTAGTGTGACTGATGTCTAGATTCCAGTAGATGGCACCGTTACACGACAGGTGGAACCTTTTTAGTCTGCTGATCTGATCTGATCCCTTTTGATATTATAGCAGACTATCGAAACCCAAAACGAAGCATCGTATACTATACTACAACTTAGAAAAGAAAATGACATCTACTTATATATATTTCAGCGCGCGGAAAAAGAACCTCAGATAGGTGTGCCATACCAGATCCGTCGCCAGAAAACCGCATAAAAGAAACTCCAAACTGCAGTACTCCGCCATCTTCATGGCATCTACGAACCTTGTATATCCCTCGTATCCTAATCGCCCAGCCTATTGCATTCATTAAACCCATCGCTATCGCCCATCGCCAACAGTAAAATATACCATGCACGCCAATAAAACAACAAATAAAAGAAAACTCCATTGTCCATTGTCCACTATCCCATTTTATAGTCCCAGAAAAAGCAAGCCATTGAAATAAATCAAAACAAAAACAAATCATTTTTTTCCAGTTTTCCGACTCCTCATCGTAATAGCACGCTTGGTTCGTTTAGAACTAGAACTCTCGAGCTCATTTTTCCGTTTTTCTTTCATTCTCCTCCATAGTTCTCGTGGGCTCTTTAGATCGACGGCTCTTCGTTCGTGGTCTTGAAGATCGAGTGAGGAGAATTCGAGAGGTGTTGAGCCGTTGGGAATGGTATCTAAACCTTTCAGGACTGGTTGAGGTGGGGGTGATGTAGGGGTGAGGAAAGGGTTGGTGGAGATTGATGTAGTGGTTATTGAATCGAGTATGGTGGTGGAAGTCAGGACAATTGCAGTTGATGGGGGAGGAGGAGGAGGCTTTCCCTGATAGCTATCAGGTACTAATTGCGAGCTGGTCGCAGATATGATCGAGTAATCATCATCATCGTTTTCCTGGATAGACAAGAGCTGGTCAGCGTTGGGGACGATGATCCAATCTTCTAGATCGTACGGACGTGGATTAAGTAGATTCCAATTTGAAAGATAAGAATGAAGAGTTTGCGGACTATGGAAACATTATTAGTAGATGAACAGTTAAAAAAACTGTTGAATGCTATACACACGTGACGTTAATCTGGTGAATGTGAAGCAACTTCACAATTTCCTCCTCGGACTTTTTGTCCACCGTAAACAGTTCTGTGATCCAATACCTATGTAGATCCAGAAGTTGTTCGACGGTAAACTCGATGTTTTGAACTTCCATTTTATCTTTCGAAAGATGATAGTTGATAGTATTAGTGAGTGCTAGAGTCAATAGGTGTAATGTTAGGGAAAGGTGTGATGTGAAGGACTGACTCGGGTGGCAAGGCCATATTAATATGTAAAGGTCCCTTGAACACCAGATAGACGAGAAGCGGAGATGGTAACTTCCCGGTAAGACACAGGCAAGGCAAGCCTATAAGGCAAAACATATTCTTCTTGATACCACACAAGGAATAAGCAGGGCGGAACAGATTAGATCCTAGTCAAATAGTAGAATTGAGAAAAATGATTACCCGCTTATGTGCCTACCAATCAATATGAACACACGGTTGACGAAAGTGGTGTGGCTTGCGTATACGTGGAGATGGGTCGAGGGGGGGAGTAATTTGGACGATGTTACGAGATACGGCCCTAAAGACTATTCAAAAACCTTGTAGATAGATACATATACCATATCCACGGTATCGGGTATCTTGAAGACCCAAAGCAGTGGATTAGTTCGCGGCAGATGGCGTGTTTGGTTGAAATGATAGAATTTGGGTCATATTGTGATCTAGTCGTCTTCTTGTCACTTTTGATGAATGGGGGTCTTCCGAATGGGATGGAGAAGCTGTGACCATAAAGAAATGTGGTCGATTTTAGGAAGCTTGTTCTTTTCTTTTTGCTCGCCCGGTTGATCTTTTACTTCCCCGCCTGTGGCGGCAGAGAAAATTGGAAGCCGAACAGGGATAGCCGGTCAGGATAGGAGTACAACCGAAGGACGACGTGTCAGAAGGAGTTGGATTTGTCTATTTCTCCATTATATCTCCAGGGTTTTTGGTCGGGTGGCTAAGTTACAAGTATGTATCAAGGTTTTGAGAAGTATTAGCCTGGAATATGTTGTCTTTTAACGGTCATGGTCGTCAGCCACAACATAAGAAAGGGGCAATAGTGGAAACTCAATGTCTTAGTCTGTTGACAAGCATTCGAGCGGGGGTAAATAGTTGTCAAAATGTGAAAAACCGTTCGTCGTTAAACCTTTAGGCTTTCGAATCGGCTATTCCGCTTAAAACTAAGTTTGAGTTTTGACCGCACTCACTCGATTTTTATGTGGTGGTTCAGGTGGTGAATGAGGTGAACGAGGTAAATGGGGTACGAGCGGATTTTCGGGTTAATTTCCGATAACGAGCCCCCAGTCTTGTTGCAGGTAGACACTCCGTATGGCACCCGTCTACACCCAGAGTAGGTTTCCCGATATATGAACTTGTTCCCGCTCTGCTGTAAGACTCCCATGTCTTGGAACGGATCAGCTTTTTGTTGTCAGCTAAGGTCGTATATAATAAAGATCCTAATGAAGAAGTATATCCGATGATCTAGATATATAGGGATAATTCGATATCAAATCACAGGTAAAACCATAATATCAATGCCGGTAGTCAAATTTTCAGCTCTTGGTCCATGACCCCATGAACTCACCAATCAGAGACCTACCGTAATTATCTGGTGTGATGAAGTTCTTCTTTGGGATATTGTAGGTCTAGCTTTAAAAGTAGGGTGTATAAGGATAATATCTGTTCTAACTTCCTAGGGGAGAGAAGGAGAATAAATTAGTTGATCTTTCAAGACCTCATCACCTTATCTAGGTCCGTGCCAATCATGCCAACCCATTGAACATTGCCAAAGCGCTTAGCGATGCAATAAATAGATGTGATAGATGTGATAGGTGTGATAGATATGCAATAAAACAAACTGCTGCGGAGTTGCGGCACCCCAAACTTTTTCGGATCGGATGGGACTCTCGGTGGCACAAATATCAAATGATGTGGCAGCCGATAATACAACCTAGTAGTCGAACCGAGTTCCATTTTGAGTATAGATTCTCCAATTCGATCCCCAATTCGATCCAACTCAATCCTCTTCCAACGGTCACTTGCATTTGAGGCATTAAACTCCTGCAGTGATGGGTAAAAGCTTTTGCTTTGCAGACGTTTGAGGTAATGACCATGTGGTAAACACATGCCAGCAAGGGTCAATCACTGCAAAATGTGGAAGAACATGAAGTTTACGACCGTTCCCCGGTCAAACTGATCCACTCTTTCAATTGTCTAAGATAATATCGTGACATTCCGGCACCCCCGAATACACTTTGTTTTTTTTTTTGTTTTTTTTAAATAAACGCCCTATCCGCTCACAGGGCCAGTTTCGCTTAATAGTCGGTCGATACAGGACAATTTTGGCAAGGCCCAGTTACTAATTTTGACATCGTAGATCATCATCATCATCATCATCATCACCATCATAATCATCATAATCATCACCATCATCACTATCAGACGAGGCCATCTGAAACATAAAATTAGCATGTGAAGATATGCCCTACCTTTGCGCGTTATCCTTTACTCTTTGGGGGGGGAGGGGATATAGGTAGCGAGTCTTATTGTGATCGCCCTCGGCAGAGATATACTTCATCAAGATGCCTTGGATACCTCTGAGGCATGTGCAAGCCTCGCTCTGAGTCATCTAATTAGGAGCATCTGAGGTGCCGAGTAATAAGGTTGGCTTTGACCAAAAGGTAGGGTTTGTGAAGTTCAGATCGGGCTAACGAGTAGATCTATGCAATTGCTATATATTCATTTAACAACTATTTTCGAATTGAGAGGTCAATCACCGAGCAATTACGAGGTAGAATAATGTAATCTCGTCAGTATATGTGTAGTGTCTAGGATTATTTTTATATTTGTTCAATAGTAGAAGGGAATCGGAAATAGGGGAACGGATTAGAGATTACTTTTTCATTACAATGCCGATATTGGGTTGTATCGATTTATTCGTTTTCCTTTCCAACAATACAAATTCTTATGTTTCGATCGATCTAATTAACTTCATTGAATTTATTTGACATTGATTTGATATTCTAATTATAAGATAGTATAAAATTCCTATAAAGAAAATAGGGCTGTCTTTGTAGAGTACATGCAGGGATTGTGGAGCAAATGAAGGGTTTTCCAAATCCTTCCATAATCCCTACATCTAAATCCTTTCGACCCTCTTCCAAAATTCTCTCTACGCCAATTGGAAGATTCCTACTGCTCCCGCATTGTACAAGCTGCAGCGGGAGAAGCCTGGCGAGATTTGATCCTGCGTTGAGATCCCATTTGGGTCCTTCTTCCTTAATATTCCTAAACAAGGTTAATGTCTTCATTTGCATGGGCATGTAACGAGGAAGCTGTGCGGGATTATTAGCCTAGGGTCATTTGAGGAAGCGCTCCTTACACTTCAGCTGTTTGTCAACTTTATTTTAGTAAATGAAGGAGAAGGTGACGTCATGTTGGGGATTTCTATGCAAGTTGCCTGGGAGATGGCTCAGATGGGAGCCGAATGATGTTGAAAAGACTCACAATGCGCATGTTGCGTCCAAATTTGACAATACCTTCTTTGGCCGCTTCTGTGGGGAGGTCTCCTTCGAGCCGACAACGAGGCCCTAAACGGTCACAGATGTATATGCCAAGCGGACAGGAAAGAGGAGGCTGATTACATATTGTGGATTGCATAAGATTTGGCATACCAGTCACATTCGAACCCACGCCCCCTCGCTCTTACTTGTCATTTCATCAATATGCATGAAGAGATGTATTGTCGGAAAGTTTTCGGAAAGTTCACATCTTTGACTCATTGCACAAAACGGTATTGAGCCACTAGGGCGTCAAACTCGCCCACCATTACACCGCATTAGCCTGCTGTAAGGAAGATGTTGTGGTATCGTTGTGCCATCCAACCGGAATCAAAGCCACTTCCCCTGTCCATAGACATCGCAAAATAACAACAATTGTTGAGGTGGCGATTTCAAATCCATCATTTTATATCACGGTACTTGGGGTTATCGGCAAGAACCCATGGTATAACCGCGTCCCGGATTATGGTTCCCGGTTCCGCGTACTATCAATGTTAAGAGCATCTTTCGTCGTATATGCTAATAATCCTAAAGTAGATTCAACTTGTATTCTGCGGCAGCTGCGGGAGCAGCGGCAGCAAGCCTTGTTCGAGTTTCAGTTACCTGGGGCTACTAGTTAGATTCTTATTTATATTATAGTTTAAGATTATCTAATAAGAAAAAACCATTTGAAACTTATATATACTCGTCTTTTTTATGTTTTTTTTACATTTTTTGTATTTTTTGTACTTTTTGTATTTTTTATATTTTTATATATTTTTATATATTTTTTGGATTTTTTATATTTTTTATATTTTCCGCAGGAGTACTAATTTATACTAAGTCCTTTACGGTATCTAGATTTTCCGGGGCCGAAGCAACAGTGGATAAGAGGTTCGTTCAAAATTTAATGAAATTTTCAATCCACTTTGATGATACCTCCACTCGAGCTCGTGGCCCCTGTTTTAGCCAACCTACATCACCCAGCACTATCTTATTTAAGTTTAGTGTGAAATAGACTTTTCTCCCTGTAGTTTAGACAGTATGGTCGCTGTTGTGTTATGACGTCGTATGATGTTGATGTATGCGATAGGAGATTCAAGTATCCTTGCGTTTACTGGTTCAACATCGAAGCAAGTTACGGCTACCTACCGGTTGTAAAGCATAAGTATGTACTATGAACCCCCCGCGTTCTGGTCGCTAGTCGATCTGACATCTCACACATATGGACCAACGCTAATGCGATGGATGCTAAAGAGACTTTGACCCTCTTACATAAGACATAAGACGTGAGGCGAGAGAATGTTTGAAACTTTGACGCTATACAGAATCTGAATATTCAACTTCTTGTATTAATTATTAATTGAATTGCTAGTCCTTTTAGAGTTCGATTATTTAAACAATTTGCCCTTTAGGAATTAGATTTCTATATAGTGTCATACGAGTACTTACGATATCCCATCTCACCTCAAATCCGACGTCTACGGGCCACATTCGCAATCCAATACCATATCTAATACTGTACTCCTCCGGGAGTCTTCACATTGTTCCCGGTGCAACATTGAGAAATAGACGGGAACGGATTGCGTATCTGACTGTATTCCGTTACACAATATTTGGACAAAAACAAAGATATACCTCTACACTCCACGCTGATTGAGTTCCTATTGAGCATTTATTGAGATGACAAACTACGGCGATGGTAGTAACAGTGTCGAATACATGGGTGCCCATTTGGAATCGACTCATTGGCAAAAACTACTAATGTTTAGGATATCTGCGAGTAATCCGGATAGTACTAAAAACAGGTGATTTTGAATCTATGTTTCAACAAGGCGTGAAACTACCAGTATAGATGGATTTACCTCATACCAGATCTTTTAGTCCACTTGCATCTCTTGTGCCCATTGCCCTTGTCTGTGTTTAGCTTTTAGGGTGGTGGGGGTAGTCGATCACAATAAAACATCAGCTAATCGATCGACTTCATCCCTCGACATTCAGTATTTGATCATCGGATCGCATATAATTTCCTCTTCTATATCACACAAGCGATTCTGGACCACTCACCAAATCCAGATTGCCAGAGAACGCGACTCTTATAGAAACTGACAGATGCAGTATCCATTCTTCGAGATTGAGCCGCGTACAGATGCTTAACACTGAGATTGGATAGCTCGTAGATATACCATCATTTGTTTTGATTGTTTATCTCGTACCATTTTTGAATCTGAGTGGCACAGCGAGCCAGGATCTCCAGTAACTGGGATTGCAGTCTAGACTTTTGGACACCCTGCAATGAGCTGGCAAGTTCCAGTTGATTTGGATGTAGTGCATGCTGTCTTTGGTTATTTTAAGACTAATTCATTTTCCTGGTTATGCTTTATGCTTCTCGTGTCGCACTTTCCATGGTCATATGGCTTTTTAAAGGGCCGGATGTTGTACTGGGCGGAAGAAGTTATGACAGACAAACTTCCTTTTGTTACACATCTCAATTTCGAGCCACGATCATGTTTCCTACCAGCGGAAATACTCTCCTCGCTTATTTATCCCTTGCCTGGTCTTCGAGTCTCTTGATTAAGATTGCTTTCTCGTTGTTAAAACGTGTTGCGGCGGCAAATGGTAAATGTCAGACAAGAAACACATTCTATGCTATGGTACCCATGCTAATCAACATGCGGTATAAACTTGTTACTTGCATCTTGGGAGGATTGTGACCGAGTAGCGAGCCAAGGTCCCCTAGTCTTCGTGATGAGAAATGTCTAGCTACATAGTTGCTGTTCATGATCACATCACGTTATGCTTGCAAATGCGTAGCTTATCGACAAAAACTTCATTCCCCCGAGTATGTTCATTTCTGTTCAAGTTACCACCAGGGGTTGAAACAATACTGGCTTGATCAACTCCTGTTGAATTTGCTTCAGTTCAACAATCATTTCATCACACGGGTCCTTCTTCTGGGCAGGGCTCACGGCTAGGATTTCGGCTTCTACTTTTAGTGTGACTCCTTTTGGTAGAAACGCCGTAGAGTGAGATAATTGTGGGGATGATCGAGATGGGATATCGTAACGATAGGCTTACATAATTTTGGGTGATGATCTATGTGCATTGCATTAGCCATAGAGTAAAGGGCTCGGCCAGAGCTTGTCTAGGTAGACCGTTCGACCCCTAATTGATTCGAAATTTCAAACAGTTTTGAACATTGAGAGAGGATTGAGAGAGGATTGAGAACTCTGAGAGGGTTGAACATTGAGTTAGGTCTGAACATTCAACTAGGCTTCAATATTGAGATGATGTTGAATACTGACACGGGGTTTTGACATTCAGATGAGATTCGACATTGAGATAGGTATAGATATAGTATTCAGGTTTGAACATTGCCATAAGTTTAGAGATTGAAATGGATTCAACAGATAAACTTACTAAGATATATATAACTACTTAGGTATGTATGGATTTTTATATCAAATATATATATATGAATTGTGAAGTAAAGGTGGGTGATTAATCGTAATAGAAGTTGCTCTCGAGGGGAGTTCCTTCCGTTTATGGGATATGGCAGCGTCATCAATTCCTTCTCAACTTGAACAACAAGAATTCGGATTCAAAATCCCATCAAACTTCATGCAAACTCTAAACTTCGTTGACTATAAGAAAATAAACCTTATGATCAAATCCCAGACCGGACGCCTTTCAACAATGTCAACTTGTTTCGGGGAACTCTCTCGTCCTCCATCAAATAATGCAGAAAAGGCTGCGAGAAAAGAGTTCTTGAATCAGCATTATATCAATCTTGCTATTGATGAAATTGTTCGCATGATGGGTCGAGCAGGCCTTGCAGATGAGATGTGAGTACTTTCAATCTTTCAATTTGACACCCACACTTGAACATCTCTGATCTGATGTTTCTGACGTTGCTTCCCAATATCTCAATCTGGATTCAAAAATCAAATTTGTATGTTTGCCTCTACTAATATTGCCTAAACATAGGCATCTCGTGTTCACCCAAGAAGGGGGATTTTTCAGTACACCTGCCACGACCCCAGAGACTCGTCTTCTCAACACCCATAATTTTGATCGATCCGAAGCAGAACAAGCTCAACTCTAGTTCAATAAAAGCAATGCCGACTACAAGGTTGATATCAGCTTGGCTCCAGCACCACATCTTCCGAAGAATGGCTACAAGGCTGAAGTTTTGAAGTCTGCGTACAGAAAAGTGATGAGTGCGACTATCCGTAACGTCAAAAAGAGAGAGGTCCGAGAAAAGCCCGCCAAACAGATGGCCAAAGCTGAGCAGAGGACCGAAGCTGAGAAGATGGCCAGAGCCGAGTATCGATTATCTGCAACACAGAGAAAAAAAGGAAAAGGAGATTAAGCAGGCTCTGGAGACCCTTGCCGACCCGCCAAGAGAGTGGAAGAACGTTGATAGAACTAGACCTCGCTGGGAGACATCCGAGAAGAGGCAGTACGAAGCAATCGTGAATGACAGAAGAGCTAGAAGAAAAGCTCAACAGCTATTGGGACAATGAGGTGGATTCAATGCTTAGAAAAAATGGGACAATGTGACGAGCTTAAGTAAGTAAGATATCCACCCCTTAAAACATCCTTGAGCTTGATGGAGCTGATTATAAAAGCATGATATTATAGGTATGGGTATGGGTGTACGCAACGAAGAGGGTCAAAATCGGTTGAAACCGGTCCGCTTTTCAGGGCTTGTATCAATAGTGGTAATTTTATGGGATCCATGAGGATGAGTCTCAATGTGTGGCTTCTAGACGCACATTGCGATGCACATTGAGATATATTGATATTGCTTGAGATGCCTCAGCCTATCTCACCTCGGAGGGATAAAGGCTAGTTATTTGAACGATATGTCGATACTTTATTAGCCTATTATCTTGTGCTTCTTTGAGCTAATACAATCCATAATATACAGCGGTACAATCAAACTCCCAGTTTGAGCAAGCTTTCCCATATTCGTGATTAGCTAGCCACTTAGCCTCCACTAATCACCACACAAGGTCGCGATCAAGATAGCATTAAGAAGTAGCTCCCGTTGAGACTTATTTCCTGGAAACCACAAGCTATGAATTGGAGATGGCGAGGAGAAAGTGCTCCCACAATCTACTTAATCTCTTTCACTTCTCCCTCCGGCTTCCCCTTCCCTTGAATTGCGAGCGCAATTTGACAAAACTACATAGGCAATGTACAAACTGCATCAAGTCAACCTAACGAGGACACCCAATGGGTTGTAAAAGCGAGAAGAGGGGCTAGCGGTTTTTGCTTGTTGGGTGGGGAGGTGGATGTGCTAAAATGTATGTATGGTGGGGTTGAAGGGAGTGGATAGGATGTGAGTATTGAGGATCGAAGATTTGGGAGATTTTGATGCTCTGAGTAAGGGGAATCTTGAGGGGCTTCAAGGAAGTCTGACGCTAATTTCCCCATAAGGGTGGAAGGAGGAGTGTTTGGGGAAAGGATTGGGGAAATTTATTTTCTAGCTTTATTGTATGAGATGGTAGATACTAGGTAGGATGGTGGAGAAGGTGGTAGGTGAAATCATAGATATCATAGATCCAAAATCCTTTCAAGAACCACATAGCCTTCCCAACAACCATGCCCTCTCTCCTCTCTTACAACTCAAAAACTCTCCACCAAAGATCAAGCCCCTTCCTCAAATATCCCCTCTCTCAAAAACCCTACATCCGCTCACCAATTAACCCCCTCCCAACCCCATCTCCATCTCAACCCCTCAAACGATTGGTGATGGTATCCTCATCTAGGGCAAAGCCCGTATAAATATCTCTGAATCCAAACACCTTATTGCTTGAAGTACAGAACACCACACTTGTGCCACAGTATCCATGACCTCGTGAGTTATACTCGCGGCCGGTGATTACAGAAAGGTGTATGTATAGAATAATATACGAGGTAAATATCCTAGTCGACACCGGGATGCCAATCCCCAAGAAACATACCTACCTTCTACCTTCTGCCGCCCGCAATTCTGACTGGAAAAGATAATTATCGGAAGAAAGTATACATACCTAGTATCTGAAGAGTGGAGAAAGAGGCATGATCTTTAATCGAACCACCTCCATTAAATACTTGATATGTTAGCTAAATGAGAGTGGTACTGTATACATGTATCATGTATTGCAACCATGTTTCATATAACACAGCACAAGAAACTGTACTCACCCTTATGATAAATGAATCTTTCCGCACGGGGAGTCTCTTTCCCAAGACACTTCGAATGGTTCTGGAAAAGGGAGACGAGAATTTTGACTGTTGGAATTCCCGGCTGAGTTTGTTGGTTTTCACTTCACTCTATTGTATCCGAATAATAACGTAGCTTGCTAGTTTCCCCCAAGTTTGTATGCTGTGAGTGTCACCGTCTCACATCATCATCAGAGTAGGAAATATATAAAGGTCCAGGACCAAGCTTGCTTTAACTCCATCTCTAGACCAACTATGTCATGTAGAGTTTCTCATGCTAAGCTCTAACTAGCAGCCAAACGCCTATTGTACAGTATCATATCATTACAATTCTTCGTCAAGATCCATGTCCTGTGGTGCGTGCCCATTTGCCCCATTCTTCTCCTTGGGTGCAGACGCCTCTTTGTCGATCATTTGTCTCGAGACCGAAACGATGTTATCTTCGATAAGTTGCTGTCCAACATCTTCCAAATGTTTCTTTGGGTCAACCTTTCCAACATATCTAGTCTTCAATTGATCTTTGGTCAACTCGGTCTCCTCCTTGACACGCTTCTCATAGCCCTCAGCAAGTCCAACTAGCTTTTGTAATCGCTCGGTGTTTCGGGTTCCCTCAACTCGGAAATCGTCCATCTGCAGACCTTCAGTCCATACATGCTTATGCAAATTCATCAACATGTTCTCTTCTAGGGCGGTTTTGCGATAGTTGATACCGATGCTATAGTAATGTCTGTTGAGGCCGTGAATAAGCGCTTGGATAGAAGGTTTGTTGAGATGTCCCAAATTGGATGTACTTTGGCGAGGTTCTTGACCGAGCATGAGAGATTGTGGATTAATGAGACGGAAAGCATCGATAACGACTTTGCCCTTTACGGATTGAATGGGATCAACGACGACGGCAACAGCTCGAGGTGTCAATTGCTCGAATGATTGTTGTGTGTTAATATCGACAGATGATAGCCAGCAGCCAAAACCTGGATGTGAATGATACCAGCCAACAACAGTTTCCGGTCTGCGGAAGATGTTAGAGCCACTTGGAGTTCAAGGAAATGGAAGGTATACGAACCGTCCTGTCTGTCTCAACATATCCATCATTTTTGTCTGGAATACTGGATCTACTGCCTCGACACTAACACCTGTACCACTTTGCGGCATAGCAAATACATCCACAACTCGAACTGTGAAGTCATCCACGAACTCTCCCAACATCAGTCCCATAACTTCCATAGGTACTCCCGCTCTGCCATGTCGCAACATCTTCAGTAGCGCCAACGAAGAGATATATACGGTTTCGGAGTTATCGATCAAATTTGAGTTATCCTGAAGTTTTGAGGTTAGTTTGATATGATTTCAATCAACAATCGAACTCAGTGCACTGGATTTTGGAAATAGAAGAGCTTACAGATCCAGGCGCAGAGGAACTCAAACCTCCCATACCTCCGGCGGAGGCCAACATGCGATTTAATCTATCCATATTGAAAGTGTTGATCTGTTTTTAAATGTGTAGAAAGGGTATCTTGAGGAAAAGGAAGTATGAGGTTGAAAGACGAGAAGTGTCAAACTTTCAATACCTATTGCCCAGTGTTGTGAAGCTCCAACTCAAGGCAGCTTAGAACGCGCATGAAGTTCTGAATGGTACAGGTATTATGTAATCAAATCGATAACACATGACTGTTCAGCCTTGTGGGTTTTAAGTCAGCCTCGTCACAATTATTTTGAATCGCATGGGGAATTGAAGTATGAACTCCCGTCTACCTTGATAGACTTATTAAGAGGACATAGAGTAACTTTACAGGATTCTCCTTGTCAGCATCAATACTTGGTAGTTCAATTACAATCAGTTACAATAAAATTCACATATCCATATATATATTGACTTGTATTTGATTACTTTGATATGCCCAGGTGTACTTCGTACCTTATCCCTTGTCCAATTATCGATGAGCTACGTCTAGCGCATTCGGTCATCATTGGACACCCCTGCTTCAAGCTCTCTCAAGTTTCCCTCACCTTTTATAGTTTACCCGAAGCCTTTCCCATTTATCTTTCTTCCTCATCTAGAACAATCTCCACGCACAACTATCTCACAACTCCAGCTGCTACATCGGCCAACGTATCCTACAATTTTGCAATCTAATCATTGAATCTATTATAAGAAACCTTGGTTTTTTTTCTACTGGTAACGAATAGAAGCTCACCCAATATGTCGAATTCCTTCGCGCCTCTAGATCCGGTGTCGAATGGACCAAGCACCAAAAAGAGGGTCGCATACTTCTACGATTCAGACGTCGGAAACTATGCATATGTTGCAGGCCATCCTATGAAGCCTCATAGAATACGTTTGGCACATAGTTTGATCATGAATTATGGCGTTTATCAGAAAATGGAAATTTACGTGAGTTGCGATTGAGCAAGCCCCTCTTCGAGATCGCCATGTCGTCTCTTGTCTACTCTGCGAGTGCAAGTATGAGGACGAGTATTCCAAGATTGAAAAGCTTCGAAATCCGATCATATACTGACTGTGCTTGGCAGCGAGCGAAACCAGCAACCCGGCATGAAATGACCCAATTCCATACCGACGAATACGTCGACTTCCTTCAGAAAGTTACCCCCGACAACATGGATGCTTTCGCAAAGGAACAAGGAAAGTACAACGTCGGAGATGACTGCCCGGTCTTCGATGGACTATTCGAGTTCTGCGGAATCAGCGCTGGCGGTAGTATGGAGGGTGCAGCCCGTCTAAACCGTGGAAAATGCGACATCGCAATCAATTGGGCTGGAGGACTACATCACGCAAAGAAAAGTGAAGCAAGCGGCTTTTGTTATGTCAATGGTAGGGATTGTGTTCTCTATATTCAAGAACTCGTGTTAATTTGGTTTTAGATATTGTTCTCGGCATAATCGAGCTCTTGCGATTTAAAAAGAGAGTTCTCTACATTGATATTGATGTTCATCACGGCGATGGTGTCGAGGAAGCTTTCTACACAACTGATAGAGTGATGACGGTCTCATTCCACAAATATGGCGAATATTTCCCAGGTACCGGTGAACTACGGGATATTGGTGTCGGACAAGGAAAAAATTACGCAGTCAATTTCCCACTTCGTGACGGTATCGACGATGTTACTTATAAATCTATCTTTGAACCCGTGATTCAAAGTGTTATGGATTATTATCAACCAGAAGCTATCGTGCTTCAATGCGGCGGAGATAGTCTTTCTGGTGATCGCTTAGGATGTTTCAACCTGAGCATGAGGGGCCACGCAAATTGCGTTCAGTTTGTTAAAAGTTTCAACAAGCCCACTTTGGTTCTTGGAGGGGGTGGATATACTATGCGTAATGTTGCTCGAACTTGGGCATTCGAGACTGGTGTGCTGGTTGGCAAGGAAATGGATCCCGTACTCCCTTACAACGAGTATTACGAGGTATGCTTTTCGGTAAAATTTTCCAAAAACATTCTAACATTGATATTTAGTATTATGGCCCTGATTATGAACTCGATGTTCGAGCCTCTAATATGGAGAATGCTAATTCGAAAGATTATCTCGAAAAGATAAAAATTCAGGTCATCGAGAACTTGAAGAGAACTGCCCATGCCCCATCTGTACAAATGCAGGATGTTCCCCGTACTACTTTAGCCGGGACAACCGATGAAGATGACGATATTATGGCTGATGCTGATGAAGATGAAAATATGGATGTTCGTCATACTCAGCACCGCAACGATAAGCATATTGCCCGGGACGATGAATTTGATGAAGCAGATGAAGAGGAAGCAAGCCTTGCAAATGGAGCATTTGCTCAGAATGGTCAAGTAAAACAGCGCAATCACACTTACTCCGATGTTGATATGGACAGTGGAGTAGCTACTCCCGAAGTTGAAGTCCACAACGAGATCGAAGATGCTCCAACAGCTGTCACCGAAGCGAACGCCCGAATAAATGCAGAGCTCATGGAGCAGAAGACACAAGACGCAACCTCCACCGAAACACTTGAAGTTGGTCCATCAAATGCTCCATCTCCCTCAAATTCGCTTAAACCAACTGTTGATGACGAAGGTGATGTTGATATGACTGAACTGCCTGATACCGCGACAGCAGAGCCATCTGAAAAACCACCAGCCTCTCCAACCACCTCGGTCAAAGCCAATACCACCACAAATGTTGAGGCAACCGCTAGTAACGCCGAAATTCTACCCGAGGCAGCCGTTCTTCCCGCGGAGCCGGTGGTATTAAAGCAAGAAGGCGACGCTGAACAACAAGGTGTCAATGCTACAGCAGAAGCAAGTAAAGAGATCACCGAGCAAGCCCAATCATGAATAAGTCAAAGGATTCAATATTGTCCAATCTACGACTTTTTTTTTCTTTGATCATGGAGTTTCATTGGATTCCACAGTGTTAGGGTGTCATATTTACTTCTAATCATTTGGCTATATGTTCTTCCATTTAGAAAGGCTTCTACATGGAACACACACGCATATCTTAGGACGAGCTGCAGTTCAATGTCCATCATATGCAAAAATGGGACTTTGGAACTTGTCAGGCGACTCATCATCTCCAAGAATCTCATTTTTTACGATGCCATTAAGAGCTGTACGAAACTCGATGCGGTTCGTGTTCGGCAATCAATCCCGAAACTTCCATTGTTTTCTTTTCTAACTCTTTACTCATATTTCAGAGGGGTGGTAAATTGAGCATGGCGTACATGGCATGGCGTACATGGTGAACGAAATAAGGAATTTGATATGGGCGCGAAACTTCAGACGATTATGAGATTATATGCAGATATAATCCTCTCAGCTGTTTTCTGGGCTTCATTACCTCTCCATCAGGGGGCCGTCGGGAATATACCAACATCTTGGTGTTTATAGGATTAAAATAATATCAAATTTTTTGACTGTAATTGAGAACCGTGCACATTCATTCGAGTGACAATGGAAAATGTGAAATGAAACGAGTGGTTTTGAAAGTTCATGACCTTCATTAATCACAATGAACAAGTGAACCATACTTTTATTTACCTAGTACTCGTAGATTGGAAAAGATAGATGATTGTAGATTGGAAAAGATTTATAATTTAAATAGACCAAGGAAAAATGTAAATGTAATTTCCCTCTCCCTCTTCAACTCTTATTATTAACTCTAAACTCTCTCTCTACGAGTCCAGGGCTCTTTCAGACCCTTCAAGATATTTTTAATATGGACCCATATTTATTTTCGCTTAATTTCAGATTAGGGTTTCCATTTGAACGCTGCAAAAAATCCATTCAGCGCAACCCAAGCCCTCGAAAATAACGACGACAACCTCTAATCCGACAAATTACATTTTCGACCCTTTCAGTATACCGAAAGCAATACCGTCGAGATGGCAAAGATTTCGTGAGTCCAAATTTTTCACAATTATATCGGATGGTGGGGTCGATTGAAGTGATAAATGCGCCGCGACTTGAATTGGAGGAAAAATGAATGGAGGATGATCAAGTCGGAGAATCGAAATTATTTGAGGGTGGAAATGAACCTTAAAAGGCTATAAGGCTATATGAGACAATACGAAAAGTCGACAGGATTGAAAGCTAACGCGATGGTCTTATAGACGTGGTGCCCCTGGTGGCAAGCTTAAGATGACTCTCGGTCTCCCAGTGTACGTTTTTAATCCAATTTTCACAACCCCCCGCAACCTGCGATATCGAACATACGACTACGATTTTATATTTGCTGCTGCGAACCTACCCTTATTCGAATTCGCAATACGAAAAATATCAAAATACTAACTAGAAGAATAGCGGAGCCGTCATGAACTGCTGCGATAACTCCGGTGCCCGTAACTTGTACATCATTTCCGTCAAGGGTATCGGTGCCCGTCTCAACCGTCTCCCAGCTGGTGGTGTCGGTGATATGGTTATGGCAACTGTCAAGAAGGGAAAGCCAGAATTAAGAAAAAAGGTTATGCCAGCTGTTATCGTCAGACAATCAAAGCCATGGAAGAGAACTGATGGTGTTTTCTTGTACTTCGAGGACAACGCCGGTGTTGTGAGTACCGAATTTCCTATTCCTATTTTTAGGCCAGAGTTTGGATGGTATAAAAGTCGAGGCGGGGGATATCGATGGACATCACGTAATGAGCCTGGAAGATGGGTTTTATGAAATTTCGGGGATGCGGGTGAAATTGTTGCTGACAGAGATTTTTGTAGATTGTCAACCCCAAGGGAGAGATGAAGGGATCTGCCATCACTGGACCAGTCGGAAAGGAGGCTGCTGAATTATGGCCAGTAAGTTCCCACGTTCCCGCGCCTTCACACTGATATGTCAGAAACTAATTCCGTCCACTTAGCGTATTGCCAGTAACTCTGGTGTCGTCATGTAAAGAGGCTGTTCTTTTTTCGGGGTTCTTAACGTCAAATGGAAGGAAGTCATGGATGAATGGAAGGGCGTTGCATCATTGCTTGTTAGGCCTACTTCACTTACATACATAAAGACTTGTTGGTCAATGATGAAAATTTGATTCAGCTTCCTACCAATACTGCGAGATTCCGGGCGAATTTGTGATGATGTGCTTATAATTGTGGTGGAATTGGAAGAAAGCGAGGCGGAATGTGATACCAGGTTCAGATTCGAATAGTGTTGGACAGAACTTCAAACGAGGCTCAAGGGGTGGATAATATGAAGATTGAGCAAGTTCCATATTGTTCAAAAAGTCGAGAGTGACGGTAGGCAGTAATGCAGCTCTCGGAATTTAAGGCTTACCCCTAGTCGGTTATATGAAAAATTTCAACAATGTCACCTCCAGGGTTATCTATGAAACAGCTCGATTGAGAAGTGTCGACTGACTTCATGTTTGCCCTATTTGAGTGGACTAATTCTTATAACAATAAGAAATGAAACCGGACACTGAAGCTAACAGCAATACTTCAAGTCAGTCAGATACAGTATATATTGGCCGCTATTTAGTTAACCCTCCCACCCAGTTTATCTATCCCAAACAAAACTCCATGTTGTGACCACTATGCAGTTCTTCGCGCCCAGGCCCAAAGAAAGAAAACGTTATTTACGTAGATGGTATAAGTAATACAGATATAATTCGCAACCCGCGATCATTCCTCTGAATATTCTCACTCATCGATTGTTTATGCCCAAGCCCCCACCAACGCCATTAAACAACTCCCACCCAAAACTGCTACAAAAGCCTCCCATCTTTTTCTTCCCTTCAGAATCCCATAACTTTTATCACTCAAAAAGTCCTCCGCCAACAATTGTACAAGCCCCGCAAATAACAGCAATCCACTACTAATGGCATTCATAAACCCCACCATCAAAAGCCCAGCCGCCGAATGCGGATCATATAAATTATGCACAATAAGACCAATAGCCTGACCAATAGGTGTCGTGGTTCCATATGCGAGAACCATGAGCCAAGGACGAGGAGATGAGGAGGGGAAATTTATAGCGGCAATGCGGGATCCGAGTGCAAGTCCTTCGAAGGATTGGTGGAAGGCGATGGCGATAAGGAAAACGATGAATGGGGGGCCTGTGGCGACAGAGATAGCCATGCCGATGAATATGGAGTGGAAGAGTATACCGGCTTCCAGGAGGAGACATTGCAGGATTTGACGTTTTTGGGAATCTTCTGCTGAGACTGGGGAGGAGGTACTAGTCTCGGAATCGTGCGGAGAATGGGTAGGAGCTTTTGTGAGTGGATCATTCAATTCGTCGAGTTCAAGATCGAGATCGGAGTCATCGTCTGAGGTGTTGGTGTCTTGATATTTCTTGCGTTCGGAGCTCTCGGTAAGTCCGGTTTGGGGTGTTGAGACGGGGAGGGGCGAGACTCCTGCTACGAGGCCTTCGGATTCTCCCATATCTTCCAATGCTATATCTTGTGGTCGAAGATTGAGACCTATCTTCCCTAATCTGCCATTCGTTTGCTTTCCCTTCTTCTTTGCGCTCCCATTGGCCCGCACCCCTTCATCCTCTCCGTTAGGCACAGAGTCCCAATTGCCTCCATGTGAATGTGAATGGCCTGCCCCTCTAGTTGTTAAAAACATCTCTAGCCCTACCACTACTAGCGCACTAAACATCGCAATAAGTCCTGCTAAAGGATGATAGCCTTTGCTGAAAAAATATGGTAAACATGGATCCGTCAAGGACATGAATGCCGTTGGTAATAAATGCACGAAAGCCGTAGCTATGAGGACCCCAGTACCAAAATGTTGAGATAGGAATATAAAACGATTTGGCCCTTCGGATTTCGAGGAACGGCGGGAGATGAGGGGGAATCCGCATGCTGTCAAGGAGGGTATTGTTAGATTGTAAAGATGGAAGATAGAGAAGGTGGCATACCGATTGTACTCAGGACAAGTATTAGCACAAGCGCATATACATGCGCCGATGTATTATAACTGCCCTTAACCCCCGATCCACAAACCGGTTTCTCTGCGGTCGTTCCAGCATCATCTTGTTGTTGTCGTCTTACCAATTCGGCCAGGAGATGGGAAGTAGACCAGGACGAGACTATGTGTTGATTAGTTTCATATCGCAATTGTACAGGATTGAATGGGAGAAACTACCATCACGATTGACGACCATCTTGAGGGTTTCAATGTTATGATATTGATATAGACCGCAAAATCATGGTGTGCGGAAGGTATAAAGTGTAAAGTCTGTCTTTTGGTTGGAGGTACTCGTATTTCAATGTTTAGTTTGGCCGGAGTGAATGATGTTCCGAGCGTTTTTGTCTCGGCAGGGGGAGGAGACCAGATCTTTGACTTGACTTCAACGACATGTTTTTGCTTGCGATGATTATCGTCAATTCGAGTGATTTGATTGATCAATCTCAATAAATAATTCAACGCAATTATATCATGATGTTGATGGCGACTTTTGGCTAGATGGTTGCGATTACGATGTCGTCATGGGAATATAAGTTTATATCATGAAGAGAGAAAAGACTGCATTGATTCGAACGGATCAAAGCCTATTCCATGGGATGTCCATCTATCTATTCTTATGCTTCTGTCAAGAAGAAATCCTATACTCCCAGCATGGATACCAAACTGTTCCTATGATTTAAAACCAAGGCACAAAAAGCTACTTTGCTGGCGGTTGGGCCGGAATACTTGGCAGCTTCTCTACCTGAAGAATCTCATACTCTTCAAACCCAGGTAGAAATTTTGAAAGATCTTCCACTAGTGTGTATGTACAATGGATATAATCATCATGGTGCCTCTTGTGTCGATGGCGTCAAGGGTGCTGAAGACTGGATACAAGAACCAGCAAAACTTTATTCTGATATCTTCACCATCAAATTTCTTACCCCGCTTCTCACCTTCAATCTTTTGTTTCCTTTTTGATATTTACTTAGGTTTTATCCTAGAGGTTCTATCCTATTAGAGACTTGACTTACTTACTGGCTCGCTGCCTACCTTCTTTCCACTGGCACCTTCGTCTTACCTACAACCTTCTTCCAGTTGAGATGATCTATTCCAATCGATAACAATAACAATCCTATCAATACTGTTTGATACCAAATCTTTCCTCTCAAGCTTCCATGAGAACGCCGAGCAGTATTTAAGGCATTGAAGTTCAGCGCTTCAAGACTTCAGGATCCTATCTTGAAGGTCAAGCAATCCAGCAGTTCGATCTATCTCCCAACACCCAACAGTCCCAGTATCCTCGTGTGGTTGGCGATAGCATCACTTATCGATCTGTTCTTCTAGTTTTAACTATTTCTTATGCATTTCGCCGTTCGAAGGCGAGACTCATAACACGCAGGCATATCTCAAATGTTGCAGACAGCCCCTCTACAGATCTATGTTTCTGCAAGCCATCATTTCTCTGCTTAAAACTGGCGGATCCATTGTTATCCCTCAACATCGTGGAACCTCAAGACTTGATTTCGTTCCTCATTTGATCATTCCACCATACCATTGCCCATCTTGCGGTAATAATACTGAGACTGAACGCCGCGTCTCTTGCAGGAAATAAACGGATACTCGACCATATAAGATTTAACTAACTAAGTTTTCCAAATCTGACGCTTGTGATTCTATCTCGAGTTCGTACGACACAGTCGGTCAAAATGCCTGACGATCATCGTGATGGCTTGAGCGACTCAGGTGCAACAGAGGGCAATGAAGATGTCGATGTTGCCGAGAACGCGCCCACCATTAGCGATACTAATGTCGAAGGTAAGATCTAAATCAGTCGAGCTTTCTCTCTTAGCTTGGAGCTGATGATACATGCATACATAGTAGCAGTTGATGTTGTCAACTACGCAGGTGCGTCAGACGAAGATGTGGAAGACGAGGAAGTCCTCGCTGATGCAGAAACATCCGACAAGGACGATGGCGACGATGACGGCACTGCTGTGCGAGACATGCTCCCCTATGGTGAGTCTATTAATCTTACCAATTCCGAGGTTGACATCGTCGGCTGCGTCTTGACTGACGATATTTCCCGATATTATAGAAATTGATCGCAGCGGATTTCAGAGTGCAGCCACTATCTCCCATCCGGCAACAAATTTCCATAAGCTTGATGAGAATAGCCCCAAGAGTCACGATTTGCCTATCTTGCCAAATATCAACGGGAACGTACCATCAGTCGAGTCTAATGATCCTGATCCATCTTACGTTCTTTCATGTCTCAAAGTCAAAAAGTTCCCAACTCTAGTCAATATGCTACATCACGAAACTGAGCGCCCCAAGGAGGAGCGCATTCTCATTGCTAAAGCAATCTTAGAGAAGCACCGCGAGGCAAGGGTTGGCCCAAAACGTAAGGCGAAAAGACCATGCAAGCCATTCCCTAGCAACGCTCTCGAGATAAAAATGCTTGTACGCGGGGCTAAGTCAATTTCAAATGAAACTAAATTCTGTGAAGATTATCTCCACAGGTGGAGAATGGTCTCAGGACACAAGCTTGTGGTTGAGATTGACTCGAGAGATCCTCACCGTAACATTATAGTGCCAGGACTATTTTTGAGGGGTTTCGATGATATTAGTATCTCTAGATACATTGATCCGGAGGGTGGTTTCAATGCCGGTTCGCCAGATAAAGCTCTAGACACTGCTCTCGCCCGAATGATAGAGCTCAGAAATCATACTTACTGGCCCAATCGCTCGAAAACTCCGTTTATTTCAATGACCACACATGCCGACTTGATTGCTCATTTTATGGAACATTTCGAAAAGCGTACTGCCAATAATGGACTCATAGGAGAAAAATTTCCCGGGCAGGTTGTTGTCATTAACGGATTTGCGCAAATCGATGCTGGCTTTCCATTATTAAGAATCAAGGATGAAATGGCTCACTATAAGGTGGTGTCTCTGTATGGTCCGCACAGCGAATATGGCTACAAGTCCTTTTACGAAAATGAATGGATTGCGCTATATTGTGTCCCGAAATGTGCCATTGCCAAGGCTTATTTCTGGAGAGATATTGTGTCATGGATGAAAAAAAACAATGCAAGCATTTGGGACTGGTATCTTCAGGTAGCAGCTGCAGACTTTGCAGCACATGAAAAGGAACGACAGGACAAGATTAAAAAGAGTGCCGAAACCAAAAAGCGCCCATTTGCTGACGACCTTGAAGCTACAGACGCAACTCATGATTCCGGCTCAGCTGCTCACGTTGGACAAGACACGATTCCAGAACAAGATACATTTCCAAATCCACCAGAGCAACGTTGGGTGCTTTATGAACCCTTTTCGGATGTATCCAAATAACAGCGCAGCTTTTTCTCACACCAAGTGTTATTTTCGTTATTATGGATTGGTAATCGGTAATATTCTCACTTTTTGCGTCGGTATAGTGGTCAATGGCCTCGAGGTTGAGCATATCGTTGAGTGGTGATGATCCGGGGACGTCATATCTTTTGAGCTTATCGCGCGCATTTTTACCTATGATTTTTATTAACTTAACTAAGAGAAGACATCAATATCAAAAAAAGCAGCTATCGTTTACCCAAGGACGTTTGGTTCTGTGCCAAACTATATTCTCCGCGCCAACCTCCTGATTTTGATGCTCTAGGTGAAAGTTGTCACAATTGCGGAATAAGCTTAAGGATCGAGTGGTCAAAGTTGCAAGCTAATCAGACAAGAATCTCAGTTGCTTCGAAGTATATTCATCCAAAATCCTGTGGGAAAGCTTTTCTTGACAAATACGTCAATGGTTCGGGCAAGTGATGCCGTATAACGCGATTGCTATGTAGACATGAAGAGATAGTACGGGGTGCGTAGATTGCGGAAAGTGCAGCTCTTTCCCTTTCCTTTCATTTGTTGACACCAATAATATTTCATTCCAATGTCCCTATATAATTTCTTGATACTCCTGATCCTGATCTCGTCGATAGCAACTTTGTGTATTCGGCTTCGGGGAGGGTACATAGGGGTGGGAGCACGTATTGGGTTTCGATTTAGCCGAGTGCATCGATATCTTGTGGTGTAGGTGTGGGGGGTCGTGATGGGGATGGTGTGGGATTTGGATTTGGATTAAGCCCACCGGGCTCAGTGGTTCCGTAGGCCATGGTTGAAGACATGATGGTAGCGGCGTATACTTTGGAGGCTTGTGAGTAATTGATGTATTGAGGAATAAACAAGGTTGATTGGTATTAACTAGGCTAGGTATGATACTAATGAAGAGGAGCCCAGCAAGATCTGATTTTGAATCGCAAATGAATAATACAGAAACAGAACAAGGAATGAATCCTACTGAGGACATCACTGCTCTTTATGTCCCACAGCGTTAAGTCTCTTACGTAGCCTACACCAGACTCTCGAAGTACCATCCACTCGGTAGTGCGGGGCCCTGCTGAGTGGTTCATTGATACTGGCGTTGCCGCAATTTCAACACACCATGCTCCAAATTAGCGGTTCCCAAGTCGAGTCAGGCTGTGTGAGAGTGTTGGGTGAGGGCTTCTTGTTCTCGCTCGATACGGTAATGAATGAGTTATAGATGGTATCACAAGATCGTAAGACAGATCCGCCAATTCTATACGCGCCTTCTAGGAGTTGAAGATGAGTCAAGTCACATGGAAGGGAATGGGTAAAGATCGTCATCAGCCTTGTGTCGTTTCCTAGTTTCATAATTGTTTCTCCCGTCATGTTGGAACTTGTCGGGGAGCCATTTCTTTCTTTTTTCTTTTTTTTCTTCTTTTTTTTTTTTATAATGTCGATTGGTGTAAAGTGGCATATTTGAGGTTTGGAGGTTGAGTGAATGGGTTGAGATGGGATGATATGAGATCACGTACGTACGTACGCATGTATGTATGCAATTTGAGTCAGATATGTAGGTACATCTTCACTCATCGGGGCAACCCAGTCATTCTAAAAAATTCTTCGAAAACCAGCTTATTGGAAGGAGATGTGGAATGTAAGCGGCTACGTTTACGCAAGCTTGGTCGTACCAATCGGTGAGAAGATAATTGCTTGCTTGCATCTGAACCAAAAGGGGGGAGGCAGCCCTATCGCTTATCTCTTGAGGGAGGCGGAGGATGTGGTTTCATTGGGTTTGATGTGTGATGGTGGTGCCTTATTGGGATTTCCCTCTCAACCCCCCCCCCCAAAATTGACATTTGCCACAATTTAATTAAATAGGTAGATATGTGAAATTATCATACTGAATAGGGAAAGTTTTCAATACAAGCTGGCTTACTGTGAATCATCAAGTGGAGAGTTGAAAAAAAATGAAAATTGTGGATCGGGGATATGGTCTTTCTTTTGCACAATGATATGACGATGGGATGATCTTTGGAGGAGGCGATCCAGAGGTATCTGTATGCACGTGGGTGATACGGAACGGAACGAGGAGGAAATCTTTGGGATGATCTGGTTCATCTTTGCTGGATGTTTGCAGCATCTTACGGGACATGTGCCGGGGTACGAGAATGAGTAGGAGATATTGGGTTCATGAGGGTCTTTCTGGCTTTATCATTTATAGATGGTGGTTGTTGGATATATGGTAGTGTTTCCCATAGTGCGGACTGCAGTCCGAAAGTGCGAGACTCTTGATTATTCAATCCATTTCAAATACTTAATTCAAAACATGCCCTCAATTTGATGCATGAAAGGGTATTCAAATACTGGCTAATAGCTATTTACACCCTTTCGAACGTGGAGATCTTTCACATCTAGTCTTCTACTGTAGTCTAGAGTCTGCGATACTTTGTGGAATGTTAGTTCTTGGTATCAAATCAGGAAGCATGTTTCCTAGAGCACTAACTAGTTCATATCACTCATGTGTTCCCTGGGATGAGAAGCTATGCAGGTGATTCGATTTGATTTTTGTACATACATTGGCGGTACGGCGCATGGAATTCCCATATCTTGGGTTTGGAGAGCGACTCGAGTGCTTGGTATCCTTGGTTATGAGATGCGTATTTGTACCATAGGGGGTATGTGTGTGTGTGTGGTTTGGGAATCCTTTCATCGATTGATCATTTACGCAGCATATGCGTCCCATCATGGATTTTCTTCAGCTGGATCCTTGCTTCCCCTCATGATCCGAGAAAATACATTCACGTTCGAGAAGTGTGCGGGGTCTTGGGATTCATCGTTACATCTTGTATTATGGTATTGCATGCCTACACATCAGCGTAACACATATATACATGAGAACCTAATTCCATCATATCCCGCAATTTCGATTGCATCTCCTACAATTCTCAAAGTATCGGTCGTGTTTGAAAGAGGTGAAAGATGAAAGCATGAATGGGGAAGTGGGAAAAGATTGGGGATATATATAGGGGAATATTCAATGGAGTATCAAGGTCGTGACGTGAGTAGAGAGTAATACGTATTGGATGGTATTGTTAAATAGATAATATATTCCTCCTTACTCGTAATCACTTCTACGACCGAAACGGGATGATTAATCAACGCACTCATATTGTCGAGAAGAGAAATATCTTTTCCTCCATACCAGATTCCGCTAGGAATCTCCTTCCTTGAGTGGAAAGTACACTTCTCCCAAGTCAAGCTCCATCCATACACATTCGCAAAAGGGGTAAAAATCCGGAGGACAACTGTGTTTTTTTTTTAAACGCATTAAATCTACGCAATTTTGCATTTCCTTCTCGCATTCCAGATATGAAATACTGACTGTTATTATGAGAGTGAAGTTTTCCTTGATATTACAATCACTAAACCGTCACCATGACCTCTTCTTCCATGCCCAAACAGAACATAGCACTTGCTGTATTGCTTAGCACAAATACTAGCACAAGCCACTTAAAACCTCGAGCGCCATCTACATAGGCCTCCCCTTTGACATCTCATGGTTGACGTTGGCGACACATTGGTATAGATATCTTTAACTCCCAGGACCAAGTTCCATAATTCTCAAGTCATCGCATTGTGCATTCTCGAGGATATGCCCGAGGTCGTCGCCAGTATCTAACAGCAAGGCTCTTTCGTCGAGCGCATCCCACACAGTTTCCTCGATCCTCAGCTCTAAATAGCTAAGGATGTTAAGTTTGCCTTTCTCGGCATGGTTCTTTACGACTGGCCGGATACAGAGTGTACGAAAATTTCTCCTCACACACATTCGAAATGTGATGAACAAAATAAAGATTCCATCCTTCTCTTGTATGGGAATGCTGTTCTGGATACCAACACTTGTTTGTATTAAGTCAAACTCGATTTTTTCATGATAAGCTCGTTTGTTGCCACGGATCGTAAGACTAAGAGTTGAAACATTACTGGAGAGTGACTCCAGGGAGTGAGAACTAAATGTAGAAGGAACCCCATGAGGTATTAGAATCCCAAATTTGTTTCTCTATATAGACTTAGTCTGATTCATCGTAGTGCACACTCATTCCTCAAAACCCACCTATAGATTAAACCCCTAACCGGCCACCCCGTTCATACCTATGCCCCCGATTCCTTCAATTCTCGCACGAGAGCTGTTCTCTCCTCCTCCGTGAAACCAATCGTCTCCAGGTAATTCCCAACACCGCCATATGATCTCTCCAAATATTCATAAGTCTTCTCAATAAAGTCCACAGGACATCCAGCAAAATCATCACTCAGACCAATCTCATGAATTTCCTTCAAGCGACTCTCCCTCTCGGGAAGTAGCTTCTCTTCACTCATTAGGTAGTCATGTGAGATGGCTTCTATGGGTATCTCAAGGATAAATAGGACCAAGGCAATGGTGAGTCCGGTACGATCTTTTCCTTGGGTACAGTGGGCGAGAATTGGATACTTTGATGGGGAACAGTATGTCCTAAGAACCTGAGACGAGTTAGACAATGAAGTTACGAAAGGCGGATAATGGCCTACCGCAGCGAGTTCTGGACCACAATGATGAATAGTATCGAAACCTAATCCTAAAAGTCCTCGAGGCTGCATCACCTCACGCCCTAGAATGCCGATGGCCTCCAAACGATATCCCAAGCCCATTAAGCCGATCAATTTCCTATATGCTATTAGTAAGTCCCGAGAAGCAAGAGGGGAAATTGAAGCTCACACTAGACTATAAGGCGATAACTGCCATACCAAACTTCTCTCAAATCCTTTCCCGTTCACATTGATCTCGAGATACTCGATTCCCGGTATCTTCATTGGTTCATTTAGTGCCCTGTTCGCCTTTACGAGACCATAATCTCGGATGTCCTTTGCGCGCTTCTTTGCTTGCTTATCGTGTTCTGTTCTGTAATACTTAGGGCCGCTCAATGTCCTGGAGAGTTAGATTTCTTACAATGTTCGCAGGTCTAAGACAGTTTTGATGCTATAATGGTCTTTAATCCGCTGCCTATCTGATATTGTGGCATCATCTACCAGCCAAATCCGTTAACATAATTAATCTTCGTCCGAGATCACTACTCGGGGGTGATCAATTTCCTGAATGGATATGGCACATCTGGTTCCACAGCCCGGTGAATACACACCTAGCCTTGCGGAGCGATATATTCGTCCTTCTTTGACAAGTCTTGAAGGTAAAAATTAGTTCTTGGAGGTCGAGAAATTTTATGAGGTACATACTTTTTCCCTAAGAAATCATTGATGGTCTTGCCAACGTCACGAAAGTTTAGGACATTTTCAAATTGACCATCGTACATAGCCTTTCGTCGCGAGGCCATTACCAACTTTGGCGTATCTCTCGAATGGTATACAACACGTGGATATGGCAGTATTATCTCCAAAGGAAAGAAAATTCGAATGATAAGGCAAGAAAGAAGGATGCTATCGATATGATATTTGATGGGATGGTGGAGTTGCAGAGTTGAACAAGTCGGTCGTTACTTCCGATTGTTTTGAAAAGAGGGGAAGGGGAAATGTAAATATGACAAAGTCGCAAGGTGAATTTCAATGAACTTTATTAAAATACCATTAGGAGCATTTGGAATGAATGAATGTTCATAGATTCATGGTGGTACAGAAACACATTGATACAACCAACTGTGGTATTCATGAGGTTCCAAGTTGTCACTTCACTGACTGACTGACTGACTGACTGACTGACTGACTGATTGATTGACTGACGTTCGAGTGATAATATTGTAAAACAGGGAAGCGCTGAACAGACCATCTGAAAGAAGTACTTCGGCGTGGGTCCTCTGTACTTGCAATTTCAATCCCTGCTGGAGATCATAAGAGGATCCTCAAAAAAAGGAAAAAAGAAAAAGAGGATGAACCATTTCTGACACTTCTAGGGGAAAAGTCATAAATAAACAACTACAATATGACCCAGCTGTAATGTAATGTAATCTTACATCAATCTATCCTTTTCCTTGATATGCCTCCTTCACGATGATCTAGGTATCTACGGACTTATGTTCCAGTGTTCCATGGTGGCGGCGACATCAAACCCCTTCACTGCAGCTATGAACATGGACATGAACATGAACATCTACACCTATTTTGGCAAGCTGGTGGTGGTCATACAAGCTCACTCACGTACTCCTGTACCGGCGGTATCCAATCAATCTTGGCGTGGCTGAACTCAACATACGTCATGGCATGCATATTCGACCCATTCCCCAAATTTGAGAAGAGTTCGAAACTTCGATGGCTAGAAAAGTCAACTTCGCCATGGGAGACTAAACGATTCCCAGTTAGATGGATATATTCCACGTATTATCGTATATGATGGCAGTGGCACAGTAGATAAGGTAAGGTAAATTCAATGCCAAGTTCATAGGAGTAGGTTACTCAAACTTGAGCTCCCCCCCAAAGCTATTATGTTCCATTTCATGACATACATCTACTGCCTCAAATCAACAACATATAACCACCAACCAAACC
Source organism: Myriosclerotinia duriaeana (assembly GCA_002162615.1). NCBI lineage: Eukaryota > Fungi > Ascomycota > Leotiomycetes > Helotiales > Sclerotiniaceae > Myriosclerotinia > Myriosclerotinia duriaeana. The sequence continues at coordinate 3,008,600 of NGKI01000002.1, forward strand.
GCATGCTCGGATTTATATAACAGAACGATTGTTTTGACGACAAAGCATTATCTCGGAATAACCCCCTCTTTATCTCAATCTCATCAAGTCCCTTCATTTCTTTGATCGCTCGAATTTTTCGGATTCTTTGTTTGACTTTGATACGATACATACCATATTGGGAGGCAAACGTCATCGCTATCAGCTTGCATTCTCAGGAACCTACCAGGAGAGACAAAGAACTGACATTGTGTAATCATGGCGACTACCAACAATCATGGTGCGCATAAGCAATCTAAATAGTTTCCCTGTAGGCTAATTCAATCTGCAATTACAGGCATTGGATCCAGTGGTCTACCAATAGAAGGCAGAAATTTACCACCACATATGATACCATTACCTGCTGATCGCCCAAATCGTACAACCTCTAACAAATTAGAAGATCAAGCTGCCACTGCAGCTTTATACGTCACAAACCAAAATAATCAAAAGCCCAAGCCGGGGCATGAATTTCTCGACAGCGACAACAAATTGTCATCTGCTGGTAAGTATCGATTTACTGCTTGCATACACCATATAGCATCGCTAATAGCTTCTTCAAATAGGAGCAGCAGCATCACTGAAGTACGCTAAACCCCGAGATTTGCCAAGTTACCCCTCCGCGGGGTTAAACAACAACCAGTCGGCAGCCGGAGCGGCGGCGTCTTTGGGCTGGCAGAACCAAAAAACATTTGAGCATTGGAAGCCAGATCCATCTGCATCAGCGTCCGCTGCTGCGATGTTAGCTAAAGATTACAAAATGAAACCTCTTTGGCAACCAGAATCAAGTGCGCATGGCGCAAAAGCAGCCCTATTGGCACACAAAGCTAATAAAGGTGTGGATCTATGGCAACCAGAGCCTTCGGCGTGGGGAAACACTGCCGCGACTCAAGCTATGAAAAAGGGAAACACATTATCACCACAATTGGATTATGGTCATACTGCTTTGGGACGACAAGGTTCCCTTTTGGCCGCAACTGGTGCTATGGCTAACAGCAGAAAACGTGCAAACTCGACTCCATTGAAGACATCGAGACCTGAAACTTATCCTGACGAAGCCAATGCATCTAGTAATGCTTTGAAAGCCGCAGTTTCCGTTCATAAATCTCGAAATAGTACCCAACAGGGTACATATCCCGATGAAACCAATACATCTGGCAATGCCTTAAGAGCCGCAGCTTCTGTTCATAAATCTCAGAATGGTATTGGGCAAAGTACCTACCCTGATCAAGCCAATGCATCTAACAACGCTTTGAAAGCCGCTGTTTCCGTTCACAGATCTCAGACCGTTCGAAAACCTAATACATTTGAAAAGGGTGTTGGATCAGTACCATTCACAACAATGCCACGAGAAATGTATACTTCACATCCGCCTGTCGGTCAACTTGAACAGGAGCTAAACAAAGACCAAAATCGAGAAGATGTCTTGAAAGCTTCAGCGATCGCCATGGCTAAGAAAATGTTCAACCAACAACAAAAACAAATCGATGCTAATTCTCATGCCGCATCTGGTGCAGCTGCTGCTCACGGTCAACGACGACTTTCTATAGACAGTGATGACGAACCAACACCGATGCGTTTTAATAACCTCCAAGAAAAGGCACAACAGCTCGCCAATGAGAAAATATCGAAAATGAACACTGAGGACAATCAAAATCGTGAATATCGAGATTATTATGGGGGCACTCCAAGTGTGTCTTCTAAACTATCCATACGTGGTCGAACAAGACGTCGGGCTTCCAGTTTTGATGAGGATCGTCATCAGTCTGAAAAAATCCGAGCTCAAATGAATTTATTTTCAAGCAATATTTCTCAAGTAGATGAGAAGAAGCGACAGCGAGACCGTGAAGCTCTAATTGCTGCAGCTCAGCGCAATGTCAACAAACGTCTTCACGATATGGACGAACGAGTATTTGATGATACTGGCAAGGTCGCCCCCTCTCTACTCAATGAATGGGAATTGAAAGCACACCAAGCTGCTCAGGCCAAGAGTGAAGTTAGATTGGAAAACTTCGGCAAAGTTGACATTGGCGGTGGTAAATTCGTAGATCAAAGTGTGATTGATGCCGCCGCTGCTAAGATTATTCAACCGGTATTGGATGACATGAATACCAAAGCGGAGGCTCAAAGATATCGAGATGCAGAGTTAAAGCTTGATGAGGAAAATCGAAGAAAGAAGTCTCAAGAGGCTAAGATCCAAGAGAAAGAGTCTAAAGAAATTGCCAAGAAATTGAAGCGTAAGCTTTTCTTCCATAGAGATTGATTTCCACGAGCTAACAAGCGATAATAGAACAAGAGAAAGACGAAGAAAAGGAGCGTAAAGCCGAAGAGAAAGCTGCTCAGAAGGAACGTCGTAAATCCACCACAAAATCCGAGCCTGACGTTCCAATCTCAACAACCTCTCCCACCAAAACAGCTGGCGAATCCAAACGTCCTACTACGGCACCAGCCCCAGTAGTTATTCCTACATCTACAGAAGATCAAGCCGCTGTTCGTATGTCTGGAGCTACAAATGATGCCAACGCACTCCAACAACCTACATCCAATACATCATCACCAACATCTGAAAGTGGTTCAAAGGTGAAGAATTGGCTCAAGTCCAAATTTGGAAAGGTATCTGGCCGCCACTCAAAATCTTTATCGGAATCTAGCGCTACTAAATATACGGCGGGAACTGAGAAGGGTTTTGTGGGTGGGCATACTTATACAGGCGCGAGTGTTAATAATAGCACTACGTCGCTTAGTCGACATAGTATTCAGGATGTTGCAAATGCTACTCTTGTTCCAGGAACTAATCTTACCGCTGCCCCTACGCAGGAACCAGAGGAATTTGAAATAGCAGGTGCAAGTAAGACTAGATTAGGAGATGATGTTAGTAGTCTTAGCGATCATAGCGGTGCTAAGGGGAAAGGCAAAGAGGGAATCCTGAGTGATGATGACGAGGATGAGTTTCAGGAAGCGAGAGATAACTTTGATGAAGATTTGGAGGCGCCGAGACCATTTTCGTTCCAAGAGGCTGGTAGTAGTAGTCCGGCTCGGGCTCCTAGGTTTCATGAGGAGATTTAAGAGGATGTATATAAATGTCTTGGTTTTTTCAGGTGAGTGGATGGTGGTAATGGGCTCAGACTATTCTGTTCATCGAGGATTGGGAAATGGGATGAGGCAAAAGGCGACATGACGTTTTATTTATATGGGGATTATGGTATCTTGAATTAACAGAGACGATGTTATGATATTTTCGTTTTTTCTTATTTACACGCGGATGACAAAGCGAAGGGGNGGAATATGGCTTTATTTGGCATTGTCTTTCTCTTTGGTTGGAATTAGTGTTGATTTTGAAGTTGGGTTGAGCGTTGATTTTTGTTTGTACAGTATATATGTTGAGGGGAAATAGGTAGGGGTTTTGGGGGGTAGAGTTTATGATATGGAGGACATGTGGGAGGGGGGAGGGAAAGAGGAAGGGAAAGAGAAAGAGAAAGGAAGGAGAGATGTAGTTAGTAGTTAGTAGTAAAGTAGCGGAAATGATATTGTTAATATATTACTGGTATGATTTTATAAAGAGGTACTCGAAGCCGCTTCTTCAAACGCATTTATTTTTTTTTTCTTTTTTTTAGGAGTTTGAAAGGTGGAAAGGTGGAAACAAGATACATCATATATGAAGTACCTAAGTCGAATACCCCGCCCAGCGCGGTAGGTAGCATTCAACATTCTATCACGGGACCCTTCACCTCGGTGTCGAAGACGCCGACTTTATGAGTACAGGACGTTGTGCGCACTGCGGACAGGCTGGCGAGTTATCAGGGTATGAGGCATTCTCAATGAGTACAGTATTGATGGGGGAGATGAGGATGGGTTTGGTACGAAAAAAATGCGCCGAGTTCAGAGTTCTCAGTTGTGATGGATCATGGTTTAATAAACAAGTCCTTCCATTCATGTGATGCGCTTTTGTCTATCTTTTGGACCGGCCTAGAATTTGCTAAGCACCAAAGGAAATATGAAAATCCATCCCCATTTCCAACCATTCGTCCAATCATTATAGTAGCCATTAATATCATCCCCAGTTTCCCTAGGATCTGAAACCCCAGTCCTCTCTTTCCCAACTAACGAAACCATATCTTGTTTTCCAACCCATTCCAACCCATCCCGATCCATCTGTTCCCTCCCCCCACACCTCTCACCCATAAGAAAATTCCTTAACACCCACAACTCAAAAACCCACTCCCATGATAAAACCTCCCCCCATCCATCACCCCCGTCCCCACACAAACCCCCACGCTCTGCCCCTCCTCCCCCTCCTCCTGAACCCCCAAATCATACGTCTCCGTAGCAGCCCCGCTACACTTGGTATTGCCCTTCCAAAGACTAAAGGTGCAATCGGTGCCTGCGGGGAAGAGCATCAGGCCTTGCGTGGTAATGTTGATGCAGATTCCCGAGGTGATGTTGCCGGAGTAGACGTCGACGCCGCATTGGGTGGGGGATACGTAGCCTTGGTAGTAGTCGAGGCGGG
>NGKI01000002.1:3013162-3030094 GCA_002162615.1 Myriosclerotinia duriaeana
GTTTGGGAGGGGGTGGGGAGGGGAGAGGCGTGGGTGAGGGGGAGGAGCGAGAGGCTGAGGGTGAGTAGGGTCTGCGGTGGGATTAGTGTGGGGTTGAGGGGAGGGGGTGAAAGGGTGACGAACTGTGAAGAGCATTTTGAGTGTGTTTGGATTTGAAGTTAAATTGAGTTTGTTGTTTGGATGGTAGTGATAAATCCTCGAGTTTGAGTTCGAGTTGAATATAAGTTGCGTTGAGTATGAGTTGTAATGGATTGTAAGTTGTAATTGTGTGATGAAGATTGATTCAAAACTCAATATCCAGAGGAAACACCCACATATATAGTTCTTTCTATCTCACCTCACTCCATCTCACCTTACGGTGCTCACCTCACTCCATCTCATCATCCATCGCCCCTCAGCACCATTGCCACACCACGACACCACGACACCAAGCAACAGTGCATCAGGCTTATCCCTCGACCCAATACCCTGCGAGTGACACAACATAACATGACCATACAGGGTCCTAGCCTTGTACTCTACATTACATCCTGGAACCTGGGCGCCGTCTTCACGCAGCACAGTAAGATGCAAGAATATGCATGTTGTGTCTTCTCATTCTATACGATAGTGTGACTTGAAAGCACGGGCCGATTGCAACTCACGTCGTGAAGCATAAAAGTCTCGTATTATTACAATATTTTCTTTACAGTATCAAGATGAGGGGGCGGATTCCGAAATCATGATTCACTTGCACTGGCAAAAGCATTGGGTATCTTTTCCTTTTGAGGCTGAAAATGCCGAAGGTAAAGAGGGGAAATGAGCGGGGTGACATAGTTTTTGATGATATTGAGGCCATACATGTGCTGATCACAAAATTCAGCTCGCATACTTCAGGAATGCGCCGTGAAAGAATGCGGTCAACCACTAGCAATAGAATTCGACAAATACTAGCAGATGAATTCCGCGGGGGTTAGTCGCAGCACTAATCATATCAAGTAATTACGATGATGCTGAATCTGCCTGAAGAAAAATTCAGCCCATGGACTCGGTTTGCACCGCTGTGCCTCACTCAACCCTAGTAGCATATCTCGTATTGAGCCAGGTATATGACAACATGGAAAAGTCTTTCAGTGCTTATCTACCTCGGCCGGAAAGTCTCGGATAGGTTATCCGGCCAATATTGATGGACCTGCATATGCATAATGATGGGAACTGAAAATGAAACATAAATACATCAATCCTACTCAATAATCATCAAGATAGCTGAGGGGGGACGGCTAATATGTTCTAGAGCATAGGCTAAATACAAATAACCAAGCGTGATTAAAATGCGAGCTCTGTGCTGACTTAAGCAATCCATTCTACTGGACCTTCAAAGAACAACCTCAAGGTTACATCGTCAAACGTCGCGGGAAACGTCCGGGCTTACCGTGACTCCGTTCCGTAAGCCTTGAGGAAACATAAATAGAAACACCTTTCCCGAAACATCCCGCGTTTACGAAGAGATTCTCCAAGTCAATGAGAAATACTAGAAGAAAGAAGAAGAAAGAAGAAGACTGTCTTCGTAACGTTGCTTGCGAGAACATCCCCGAGTCGTAAGATATAAGATAGCAGAGTAGGATGATAATATATAACGGGTGATAAGAGGACTAGAATTTCCACATGTTGCTCAAACATATCGGATCTCTTCGTTAAAATAATAGTAATTAGTTGGTGATAACATTGAATTACTGAATTGATACAATGATCTGCGCCTTGACTTTAGCTGCAGGAAGTTTCCTATAGCGGTACGGGCCGTGCATTGCATTGCATAGGGAATCGTTAAATCAATTGAAATTTAATGTATGACAGACAAACCACTCGGTCATATAAAGCCGCCGAAGACAACATTAAATATGTATAATTTGTGCAAATATCGTGTCGTTGTGTTGTCATATAGATGTGGGATGATTGTTAAGGGACGCAAACATCTAATGAAAATCTTCAAGCACTCTTCAGGTTGTTTGTGTTCCGAGATAAAGATTCGAACGCAAATAGCTCATATCGCTCGTTAAGGCAGGTTGCTGAGAACGGAAATAGTGAAAATATCACCGGCGACAGATGAAAAATACAGGAAAAGTGCGTATCGTTGTGTTACGTCAAGCTATAAAGCCGTTACATCCTCCAAAAACGCCATTTATAAACACTCAGAGGGATACAATGTACTTCTAGAACCCTTTTCATTCGTCCGATATATGAAGAATGAGACCAGACTTGCATAAGATCATGTTGTTGAACATTGAATATGGGTCAAACAATGAACATGGGTTGAATATTGGACATGGGTTAACATTGAATATAGGTTGAATACTGAATATAGATTTATCGAATCTTCCTACTGTAGCGATATCACCTTGAACGCCGAATTCCTTAAAAAAACACGCTTCAATTCCACTTAGCGAAAAAATCATGCAGCTCTTCTAGCCGTTGTACTCATTAATGTGATTTTCTTCCCCTTTTTCTTCTTACCTCGAGATGGTGGAGGAGTAGCACTTGAACTACTTTCCCCGTTCAAAGAAACTGCTTGAACTTGAGCAATCAATGCATTCTCTGCTTGCAGCTCTTGCTCCCAAGTTTGTAGCCAACCATCATCGGCATTGTTATCATGCAGAGGATGAAGATCAGGCGAAGATGGTGTTACCAAAGTTGTTCCCCAAACAGTTCTTGGTGCAGGAGGACTTGTAGATGGTGAAGCCAAAGCTCCGAAAGAAGAGCCTTGACGTGATGTCCAGGGAGGAGATGCATTGATCGGGTCAATAGATGTCGACCCAAGCTGAGCGTATTCGGTATCGGAATAACTTTCTGGGGATACCTCGGGCTGTTTTTGTCTAGCATGAGCCCAACGTGCATTATCCTCTGCCTTCTCAGCACGCTGTCTATCCTTCTCTTCTCGAACCTCCTTGTCCCTATTACGTTTTCTTCGTCTCTCAATATCCTCTTTGAACTGACTCAGAATTTCCGGCTGAACAACATCCGTCCAATTGCATTCCAGAAATCCTACTTCACAACCGAACGGTAAGTGCGCCAGGTATTTAGTTCTTTTTCTTAATTCATCATCCATTACATGGGTGGTTACACGCTCAACGCGGGGAAGTAGTGTTGAGGGAAACGAAGCGAAATTGCCGAAAGCAGATTTGAGAATCCTAATATCGAGGGGAGCGAGGTAGTAATGAAGAAGAGATTGATAAAAGAAGTATGGGGCATCTGGGGGATGCCCATCATTTTGGCGAGAGTTCTTTAGACGCGGTTGTAAAGGATTTGCTGTCGGAACAGGATGAGGCGCGGACGGTAGTGGAGTTGCTTGTGAATCTAACTGAAAAGGAACAGCTGATGGAGATAGTGTTGAAGAAGAGATATCGATGCCTGCTTGTGAAGACTGCTGGACAAAGTACATTTCTGGAGTGTTTTCATCGATAGGATTGAATTGTATAGGTTTCCTCTTAGGTTTCTTCTCCGTTGGCTGGCTTGGTGGAGGTGGTGGTCCACCAATACCTTTTATTTTCTCCTTCGCGTCATTTACAGAATTTACCGCCTTCCGGGTCCACTCGGGCTCTTCTCCAAATATCAATTCATCCTCATTCTCTTGTTGCTTCAATGCTTCGATTTCTAACTCGAACTGTTCCAGCATATATTCCTCACTCCCTTTCACGATTCGAGCATAATCCATAACTTCGGCAGCGCGATGCCATGGGATATCTTCTGACTTATCGAGTACATCCGCACCATCCCTTGGCAGTGCCAAAGTACTTCCAGGTTGTCGCATGACTAATCGTAATACGACGTCTTCTCCTTCACGGGGAGCTGGCTGCTCTTGTCCAGTGTACCATCTAACGGGTCTAGTTTCTGAACTATATATAGTATCCCAACAAATTGGACAGGCCTTCCATCGGGCTTTTTTCTCCGGGATAGGATTTATGTCGTCGGTGGAATGCATGTAACGAATGAGACATGGTAGACAAAATATGTGCCCGCATTTTGCCATTCGAGGAGCTACAGGATGTGAGAGGCAGATTGGGCATGATGCGTCTTGCGATTCGGCGGATGCAAGGATCTGAAGGACATCATTCCAGTCCAAATGCTGGTCTGCGAACAGGGCTTGCTGCTTGTAATTCCCATTTGGTCTGACTATGAATCGATAGTTTGCGTGAATATATCTGCTACAACGTCAGATGAGCTCGATAGTATGACTTCACACAGAACGAACCTCGCTTTGTCACTGGAATGGTGACCAGATCCAATTCCATATATATTTCCACGCCTTGTTCCTCGTGCAATATTGTTTCGATAATCTTGTGGCCTAGGAGGTAGAGTAAAGTTCATAAGATGTGTGATTGAAGTCTGGCCTCTTCGACTGTTTGCATTTCTCATAGCCACCTAGCAAAATTAGTACTGAGGAACTGGGAGTAACTTGTGGGATCTCATTGTTTGATTTGTTTTGAATTATTCTAGAGGGCTTTGAAGGGCTGGGAGCAACTTGTGTGATCTCAATGTTTGATGGGTGTTGAATGGGTCTACAGAACTTTGGGACTTACGGATTCTGCCATAGCATCCTCATCCGCGAGCCTAGGTTTCTTAGAATTTCTATGTTGCTTCCTTTGATTTTGATTATTTCTGGGAGCCGCAGGTATCCCACTTGAGTGACTACCAGAACCAGAACGCCTTGTATTTGACTCGAAGCTTGGAAATGTGATTTGCTGTTGTTGAGTAGGACTATGGGATGGTGCGGTACTGAGAGATTTTCCTCCAGGCGAAGATGCGCTTTGCTGCGGAACGAGGTTCATACTTTACGAGGCTTCTAGCTCAGCTTTAGATATCGCAATGGTATAATAATTCGAGAGGACATTTGTCAGATCTCTATTGTTCGAATTATCTTCAGACAATAGGATAAGTAGGTAATGTTCTGAACCAGCTGGAGGGCCTGTATCTGCCCGAGGAAGCAAGTGCCCAGTGATTAATTATGAGGGGCGACGTGAGTCTCCAATATATTATCGGGGAATCATCCGGTAAACTTTAAAGACCTAAGATGCTATTTTATGGTTCGTCATAATACTCTAGTACTATCTACTAAAACATTGAAATATTTATCTCATAGGGCTTAGCTATTATTATGTGTTTTATAGTAAAATAATATCAGACTACATCTATTCACAAATTCAAGTACAATCGATGATTAATTTTAATATAAATAATATATATATATATATATATATATATTAATAGTATTTTTATATTTGATTCCTTTTTTATTTATTTTAAGGGCAAAAAGCCTTTCCTTGGCAAGGCTTTTGCGTGACATTAGCCTTATTATTGCAGGGAATAAAAATTTGTATGTAGCACTCTGTTTATTAGTCATCTTCTTTTTGACTTCATAATTTTGGAGAGCAACAAGAATTATTGCGGAAATTTACTAGGTATCTGCCACCAAACATAACAACAACCATATATTTTACAACAGTTATATGAAAAGCTTTACACGGAGATATCTTTGAAGTTACTTAATATTGAGCGCCTTTTAAGATACAGCTATACCATTTCTTATTAATGCGCTAATACCCCCAAAATAAACTCAAAAGGTTCCTTCGTCTAACCAAAACCCCGATATCAACTCCGCGCGACGTTCCTTCCAGTCCAAACCAACCCGGACAGGGTAGGTTTGGAAATAATAAACTTTAGCAAGCCGGCATGATGAACGGTCGTCATCTGCCGGCAGGGCAAAGTATGCAACAAGATATGGGAAGGAGGAGACCTTATAATCATCAACCTCAGCCATATCCACCAGCGGCTACACCTCTCTACAATGGGTATATGCATCCGTACAACGCGAGCTATTATCCACAACCATTTCCTCCACAGTATCATAATCCGGGTATGGGTATACAGTATAATCCATATCAAAATTATGGTCGTTCGACGCCCCCCATGATGCCGCATTATGCGCCTTCCCCTCCTCCGCTGCAACCCCAAGCACCACCTTTTACTCGACCACAACCATCTCCTGCTATTGCTGCTTCCCACCCACCGGTGATTGCGTCTTCTTACCAACAATCTCCCGCGCTTCCACCACCTCAAACTCCGTCAAACCTCTCAACAAGTTCGTCCCATACTCTTTCAGCAGGACCTCTGACACCTCCTACTCCACCCCCAAAGCTCCAATCACCTCCTCCGTCTCCTCCAGCTCGCACCAACTATATACCCTACCAACCGCCGGTATGCTACACTCTCAGAAATGCGTTCTCAATTGCTGACACTAGAACTAGTTGCCTTGGTTCACTCCTAATACTACTGGACCCTGGCCGACAAGACGGCGTCGGAAAAGGAAGCAAGGCCCTGAACTATCTACGAGTCCTGTCGAGCTTCCAACCTTAGAAAAAGATGATGAGAAGGATGCGGAGAAGGATGCGGAGACATCGAAAACATGTTTAGAGCCAAGACCGGCAGTTGAAGAAGCTCCAGTGCCTGCACCCGAGACACCCACAACTACCCAAGGTCCATCCGAAGATACTGAATCTACAGTGTCAACCACTCCATCCTCTACACAACCTTCATCTTTGCCTACAGGTGTAGAGGCAACCCCTGTCATTACAAAATCTCAGCGAGCTGCTGTCCCTGCTGTGCCTGCCCTACGTGCCATTCCAAAATCACAGCCTAAAAGTACGGCATCGACTACCCCTCAAAACACCAACGAAGATATTCCAGCCGAGACAAAATCCACTCCATCCGAAGCCACAAATGGTGATGAAGCGAAAGAGCCTGTTGTTGACGAGGTCAAGGCAGCACCTCCCCCCCCTAAAGCATGGACCACCCCGAGAGCATGGACTGGTCTCTTTGGATCATCTGGTGCTCCCACAGCTCCCACGACAGCCAATGGCGGGCAGAATGGATCTTCTGAATCTGGCAAGAAGATTACAGGATCGTTAGCAGACGCGTTACGCTCTTTCAATGCCGAAGCTAAAGATTCTAAAGTGTCATTTCTTGAGCCTCGAGGTCTAGTGAACACTGGTAATATGTGCTACATGAACTCGGTTTTGCAAGTTCTTGTTTTCTGTACCCCTTTTTATGACTTTCTTGATCAAGTTAGTAAGAAGGCGGCACATAGCTTTAAGAGTGAAACTCCTTTGATTGATGCCATGTAAGTACCAGTAGTGCACTCTGTACGCACGTTACTAATATCGCCCAAGGATTATGTTTATGCGGGAGTTTTCGGTAATTGATTCGGCCAAGTCTGCTGAGCAACTCAGAATAAGACTCAAGAAAGAAGAACTTGAGCAATATGGGGATTCCTTCACGCCAGACTTCGTATACGATGTTATGCGCCGCTTACCAAGATTTGTGACGATGCAGGTTAGTTTCATCGTCAATCCTTCGAGTTTCCATTTACTAATATGTGCTGTAGAAAGGACATCAACAAGATGCGGAGGAGTTTTTAGGCTTTTTACTTGAAGGACTTCATGAGGAATGTGTACATGTTATGAAGTCAAGTGATTCGAGCAAACCTTCAGCTGTCACAACACCTTTGAATCCTTCATCTCCCACCAGCGATACTGTCAGCAGACGTGGATCTGTTGATGATGTCTGGCAACAGGTTGGACCCAAACAAAAAGCTTCTATAACGAGATCTTCTGGGACCATCATTACTGGCTCTCCAGTCACTAAAATCTTTGGTGGTAACTTGAGATCCGAATTACGTGTACCAGGTCTGAAGGACTCCATTACGCTTGAGCCGTATCAACCACTACAACTTGATATTGGCTCGCCAAACATCCATAACATCATCGATGCTTTAAAAGGTTTAACACATTCAGAGGTCCTTCATGGCGACTTTAAATCTCCCAAGGGTCACAACGTAACGGCGACAAAGCAAGTATTTATTGAGACAGTACCTCCTGTTCTCATCTTACACCTGAAGCGTTTTCAGTATGACAACACTGGTGGAACTCAAAAGATATGGAAGAAGGTGGGATATCCTTTAGAACTCGAATTGCCAAAGGAAGTTTTCCCTAGAGCTAAGAGAGGTGTCTTTGCTCATGATGGTTTGCCAAAGTACCGTTTAATTGGCGTTGTATATCACCATGGTAAGAATGCTAGTGGCGGGCATTATACTGTTGATGTTAGAAGACAGGATGGGAAGGAGTGGATCAGACTTGATGATACTGTCATCAAACGGGTGAAGAGTGAAGATGTAGAAGAAGGGGGGAGTGAAGACTATGTCGCATATCTTTTGTTCTACCAAAAGGTATGAGGCTGTATAGGATTAACTAGGGAATAGTCATTAGTTGTAATCGCTTACAGCAATCAAAAGTCAATAATGAATTAAAATATCCCGAATGATTTGAATGTTCTAAATGTTAGCTTGAAACAAGTCCCTCCCTTCCTCCTTCCCACAGAATTCATTTCTTCTCCTCCTTCAGCATCGCTTTTGCTTATTGACAGATGAATGCACGCAGCTCTTAGATTGCTGTTTCTTTTATAAGCTGGCAGCAAGATGACTATTACGTAGTTCTACTCCGTAAGTTGTAACTACCTAGGTAAGTAACTTGTGTTGTAGTCGATGAGTGATGAGTTGGCTCGCTACTAGGTAGTTATGGGCCCCGCAACAATTTGCTGTCACCACCACCTTTAGACAAATAATATGCTTCTACTACTTCCTAGCTGATGTCGTATTCGTTTGTTCATTATGCTTTACTTTACGGTATTACCACCACCCCTATCGTAAATCTTCATTTGTTAATTAAAACCCCATATTTTACTACTCGCGTAGGGTTTAATCAATGATTTGGAGCAATTACAGGGGCAAATGAAGATCAATCCCCAACCGATGTGGCTTCCGAGTGGCTCGATTGGATAAGTAAACAAAATCTTAATTTCAAATATTTCCCAATGTAATGAATGGATCCTCTTGACTTTCATTCGATATTGGATTTTGTTGACACTTTTGTTTTGTGCGTGTATGAAATATGAACTTTGAGCTTTTATTATAGCACTTCCCTTACACAAGTGCAACATATGAATTATAGGTGGTGATTATTAACAGGTTGTACTCTTCCAAATTTAACTTTCTGTTCCGAAATTACCTTGTGGGGGGTGTACAAAATGTCCGAAGGTCGCGAGAGATATTCTTTGCGGCAGACGCCCAAGTGAGTATCTATCCATGGCTATGATCTATTCTCTTCTTTTTCCTTCTATAAATTTAACAATTTTCACAGAAAGACGGAGCGAGCTGGATTTGTCGAGACTCCACGAGTTCGTCGGACCCGAAAGTCACAACTTCCCGAAGACGCAGACGATTCTTCATCCACAACAGATAATCCACCATCAAGGACTAGGTCTTCGAGTCGAAAAGTCAATATGGTCGAGGCAGCAACAGCCAACGATCATGCCAACAATGGCTCCCCATCTAATGGCTATATTTCTGCGGTCAATGGCTCTAACACGAATGGATCGTTGAGGAATGGAAGCGCAAAAGTCAAGGCCGGGATTGAAGAGAAGGCTGTCAATGGGAAATCCAAGGTTGTAGAAGACCCAAAGATAGATACTTCGGGTCACATGGATTTTGGCGGCTCTCTGGGTGTTAGTGCCATGATGATTGGATTCCCCTGCCTCATGTGGTATATGTGGATTGGAGCGACATACTACAATGGAAAATTCCCCACGCCGGAGCCAGGCCAAGAATTCCTCGATTTCGTCAAACACATGGGCCATCTCGTTTACACAGGAGCATTTCCAAGTCTTCGTGCGTGGAAGATCTACTGGATTTTCTTCGTTTTTGAGGGTGCCCTTTATTGTCTTATGCCAGGAGTTTGGGGTTATGGTAAACCGCTTCCTCATGAGGGAGGTAAGCAATTGCGATACTATTGTTCTGGAATCTGGTCTTTTTATTTCACCATCGTCACTGCTACTCTCTTGCACTACTTTGACATCTTCAAGATCTATACCCTCCTCGATGAGTTCGGACCAATCATGTCGGTGGCCATTTGCTCAGGATTTTTGGTTTCAATTGTTGCGTATATCTCAGCTTTGGCACGTGGAGCTCAGCACCGAATGACAGGATATCCAATTTATGATTTTTTCATGGGAGCCGAACTGAATCCGAGAATGTTTGGAATCTTGGATTTCAAAATGTTCTTCGAGGTTCGTCTACCTTGGTTCATGCTCTTTGGCCTTTCATGTGCCGCTGCTGCAAGACAATATGAGCAGTATGGTTATGTATCAAGTGAAGTCGGATTCTTGATCATGGCACACTTCTTATATGCAAATGCATGCGCTAAAGGAGAGGAGTTGATTATCACAACCTGGTATGTCTAGCCCTAATCACATTGTAATGCAGTCTACTCACTTTTCTAGGGATATGTACTACGAGAAATGGGGCTTCATGTTAATCTTCTGGAACCTTGCTGGTGTTCCTCTCAGCTACTGCCACTGCACCATTTACTTGGCTAATCACCCACCTTCCGAATACTCCTGGAATAAGTATTTCCTCTTCTTCTTGTACACGTCGTATCTCTTCGTGTACTGGGTTTGGGATACTACCAACAGTCAAAAGAATAGATTTAGATCTCGTGAGCGTGGTACCGTTACAGACCGTAAGGCATTCCCCCAATTACCATGGAAGGAGGTCATGAACCCACGTGTCATCAAGACCAAGACTGGTGATTCAATTTTGGCCGATGGGTGGTACGGAAAGGCTCGCAAGATTCATTATACCTGTGACCTCTACTTTGCTTTCTGCTGGGGTCTTATCACTGGCTTCAACAGTCCATTCCCTTGGTTCTACTGTGTCTTCTTTGCTGGCATGATCTCTCATCGCGCTTATAGAGATATTCAGAAGTGCAGAGAGAGATATGGAGAGGCCTGGGCGGAGTACGAGAGATTAGTTCCATATTTGTTCATTCCAGTAAGTGCTCTCTTCTTTTGATTCCTCTGGTCGATTCTAGTTTATCTACTAATATTGCCAAAGGGTGTCTTTTAGATGGTTATATACCACATATAACAAGCAAAATGACTTCAGACCTTTTTGGTCTAGAAGGATTAATGGAATACATGTTACGGCAAGATTTCAAGACTAACGTTTGGGTAGCTCAGCGTGGTAATAAACTTCTCTTGTACATAGGTTATTGATACGACTTGTAATGCCTAATTGTACTGAATGATCTACTGGGACATGGTCTCATAAAACCAACCTGTATCATGAAAATGAATGATTACAAACTGAGTGACCGGGAACATGACATGAATTGTGCATTTTGACATCTAACAATAAATAACTCTTAAAGGCGGGAAGTCCAAACTCTCATCATTGTTCAGGCCTTCATGATGCATAGAGTACAGCCACCCACCCGACAGCCTTGTCGCCAAATCTTGAGGCTGAAAGGGATTTCGGCTTTTTATCTTGTCAACATCCGTCATCGAAGCTCCCCGGGCCATTCTAAGCTAATCACATCAGCCCATAAAGACCGAAAGAGCAATTTCTCGATTTCAATCAACGCGAGTTTTTGACCATCGCGTCCTCCTCTTTGACATCCTCTCTCTTTTTCCTTCAACAAACTTCACTTCAATTATCTACCATCAACAAAGATATTCGAAATCATCATGGTGGATATTAGAATCGACAAGAACTTATTTCAGGAACGATTATCGCATTTTATATCAGCATGGAAGGCTGACAAGAGAGGAGGGGACGCGGTTTTCAATGGCGCGAATAGTATCCTGGTGTTAATGGGAAAGACAGAGGATGTGGCAAGCTTTCAGAAAAACAATGCGATTCATGTGAGTTTGCATTACCTGCCAGGAAACTTGCGGGGAAATACGATGGATGCGATGCGTCGGGATGGACTGCTGATGGAAAAATAGTTTTGGTTGTTAGGCTACGAGTTTCCGGCGACTCTCTTCCTTTTCACAGTTGATACTTTATACATTGTTACGACGGCAAAGAAAGGTAGGTGGATGGTCACATTCTATGCGCCAGCAAGTTGGAAGCTGATTTTGATATAGCCAAACATTTGGAACCTCTGAAAGGTGGAAAGATTCCTCTCGAGGTCTTGGTTAGAGGAAAAGATGCGGCAGCCAATGAGAAGCTCTTTACAAAGATTACAGATGTTATTAAGTCATCGGGGGTGAGTTACAAGTAATATTATCTTGCTCCATAGGAGGAATCTAACAAATGTTGTTTCACAGAAGAAAATCGGAATTTTACCAAAAGATACATCAAGTGGTCCTTTTATCGACGAGTGGAAGAAAGCTTACTCCGAAGTAAAGGATGTGGAAGAAGTAGATATTGCGCCGGCTCTTTCTGCAGCCTTAGCAGTAAAAGATGAAAATGAACTGGTAAGGCACTAAATTAAAGGCTGAAGAACTGATTGATACTGATACATTCTGTAGCGAGCTATGCGAAATTCCTCGAAAGCATGCACTGCACTCATGAACCCATATTTCGTCGAGGAAATGTCAGGTATTTTAGATGAAGAGAAAAAGGTCAAACACAGCGCCCTGGCCAATAAATTGGATGGCAAGTTGGATGATGCCAGATTTTGGACCTCCGTTGAGCTTCCCAACAAACAAAAGATGCCCAGCGACTTCGATTCTGCACAATTGGACTGGACCCATGGCCCTATTATACAAAGTGGTGGAAAGTACGATTTGAAGATGAGTGCCCAAGTTGATGATGAATTGTTACATGCTGGTGTAATCATTTGTTCCATGGGTCTTCGATACAAAACCTATTGTTCCTTGATCGGCCGAACCTACCTCGTCGACCCAAATAAGTCCCAAGAGAGTAACTACAAGTTTTTATTGTTGGTTCACAATCTTGTTATGAAGGAAATTCGAGATGGTGCCCATGTCAAGGATATATATGCTAAAGCTTTGTCTCTCATCAGAACTAAGAAGCCTGAGCTAGAGAAACATTTCTTAAAAAATGTTGGGGCTGGTATTGGTATCGAAACGCGGGATCCCACTTTACTCTTGAACGCCAAGAGCTCTCGTAGCTTGAAGGATGGAATGACCCTTTGTGTCACTACGGGATTCAACGATATCGAGAATAAAGATCCTCAAGACAAGAAGAGTAAAATTTACTCTTTGGTGTTATCGGATACTGTTCGCGTGACTCAAGCGGAGCCAGTTATCTTCACCGGTGATGCACCCTCAGAACTTGATGCTACCTCGTTCTTTTTCAAGGATGAAGAAGATGAACCTGCACCAGAACCAAAGGCTAGCAAGGCGGCAAAGAAAGATTCGAGTGTTGGGGCTGTTGCAACCAAAAATATCACAAAGACAAAATTGCGGGCTGAGCGAACAACTCAGACCGACGAAGGTGCTGAAGCCAGACGTCGTGAGCATCAAAAAGAACTCGCAAAGAAGAAGCAAGCAGATGGTCTTGCGAGATTCGCTGAAGCTACCGGTGATCAAAATGGCGTTGCCGTGAAGAAATTCAAGAGGTTCGAATCTTACAAGCGTGAGAATCAGTTTCCTCCAAAGATCAGAGATCTGGCTATTGTCATGGACGCAAAGAACTCTACGATTGTCTTGCCTATCATGGGTCGACCGGTACCTTTCCATATTCAAACTATCAAGAACGCAAGTAAGAGTGACGAGGGTGAATTTTCATACCTTCGAATTAACTTCTTGTCTCCTGGTCAAGGTGTTGGAAGAAAGGACGATCAACCTTTCGAGGATGCTTCAGCGCACTTTGTTAGAAGTCTGACATTCCGATCTCATGATGGAGATAGGTTTCAAGATATTGCCAATCAAATTGGTGACATGAAGAGAGCTGCTGTTAAGCGTGAGCAAGAGAAAAAGGATATGGAAGATGTTGTTGAACAGGACAAGTTGGTTGAGATTCGAAGTAAGTTGAAAGCATCAGATATATTCTGCACTCATTGCTAACATGTTTAGATCGTCGACCTATTGTTATGGATAATGTTTTCATTCGTCCCGCCATGGATGGTAAACGTGTACCAGGAAAGGTCGAAATTCATCAAAACGGTCTTCGATATCAATCCCCTCTTAATCTTCAACACCGAGTCGACATTCTCTTCAGTAACGTCAAACATCTCTTCTTCCAACCTTGTGATCATGAATTGATTGTCATCATTCATGTACATCTCAAAGATCCGATTTTAATTGGCAAGAAGAAGACCAAGGATGTTCAGTTTTATCGTGAAGCTACTGATATTCAGTTTGATGAAACTGGAAACAGAAAAAGAAAGTATAGATATGGTGATGAGGAAGAATTCGAAGCGGAGCAAGAGGAGCGAAGGCGTCGTGCTGATCTTGATCGTCAGTTTAAAGCATTTGCTGAGAAGATTGCCGACGCTGGTAAGAATGAAAACGTTGACGTTGACGTACCTTTCCGTGAACTTGGTTTCAATGGTGTACCATTCAGATCCAACGTTTTCTGTCAACCTTCCACGGATTGTTTGGTTCAACTTACCGAACCTCCATTTATGGTCATCACTCTTGAGGATATTGAAGTCGCTCATCTCGAACGTGTTCAATTTGGACTCAAGAACTTTGATTTGGTCTTCGTTTTTAAGGATTTCCATCGTGCTCCTTATCACATCAATACTATTCCTGTCGAATCACTGGAAAATGTCAAGGAATGGCTAGATTCCGTCAATATCCCATTCTCTGAAGGTCCACTCAATTTGAATTGGCCAACAATCATGAAGACGGTAACAGCTGATCCACATCAATTCTTTGCGGACGGTGGATGGAGTTTCTTGGCCACGGAATCAGATGATGAGGATGGTGATGAGGAAGATGAGGAGTCGGCATTTGAGATGAGTGATGATGAGTTAGTGGCAAGTGAAGAGAGTTCAGAAGAGGATAGTGATTTCGATAGTAATGCAAGCGATGATGAAGGAGAGGAGGATAGTGATGATCAGAGTGAAGGGGAAGATTGGGATGAATTGGAGAAGAAGGCTAAGAGAAAGGATATGGAAAGTGGATTGGAGGATGAGGAAGAGCAACCAAAGAAAAAGAGAAAGAATTAAGCGAGCTACTTGAACGAGGATGGATGGAGCGTAAAGAAGCGAAAATTGCGACAGCAGATAATGGCTTAGTCTGGATGACAGACTTGAGGGATGCGATGATCTCAGATTCTTCGTTGTATTTTTGATCTTGATTTTTGCTTACTTAATTTGGCGTTTGGGTTGGTGATGAATGACCTTTGATGGATGATGGAGGGAGGTAGGAGGTATGCGAATAAAAATCTTACGAGGATACATGTTAGTCCAGGAGGAAGTGGAAAGAAAATATCTAGGTTTAGGGGAAGCGAAAAGGGGTAAGGGGGGGAAGCGAGTAGGAAATGTGGGAGAGAATAAAAATTTATCTTTCTTTATGATGTTGATTGTATATGGTTTACTTTTGTTGTTTGTGTGATGTAATGAATGGATGGATGAATATATAGGTGGGTTGACAGGTGGGTTGTTTTGATACTTTTCTTTCGCGAGTGATATTATATCTACCTATGCCTAGTATTGTTTCAAATACTAGCTCGATCTATATTGGGAGTAGGTACTTGGAATATATAGATATAGAGTAAGATTGTATAATGTGCAGTGTGCAGTGTACATTGTACAGTGTATACACATCTTTTCTTTACTCCTGTTCTTTTCGTTTTTTTGTTTGTGTTGTTTTTGGTTTTGCTGTTATGGAATGGGAAATATGGAATATGGAATATGGAATGGGAAATATGGAATATTGAATTATTATCATCTATTATATTACTAAATTTATTCTCTAGTAATAAAATAAGTGTTTGAGTGTTTAAGTATTTTATATTTATATATATTCTTATATATTCTTATTTATTCCACTCTATCTCTCTTGTTTTTTTTTTTTACATCTTCTCTTTTCATCTCTCTAAAAGGAAATCCTAAAAATATATATAGAGGTTATATATAGTCTTTATAGGATTGGATTTGGTATGTATATATATATGTGTGTGTGTGTGTGTGTGGGTGTGTATGTATGTATGATATGTATGTATGTATGTATGTATGTATGTATGTATGTATGTATGTATGTATGTATGTATGTGTGTATATATGTATGTATATATGTATGTATAATATGTATATATATATACAAAAATATCATACTAAAAAGTATAAATAAATAAATATATTTATATCATATGAATTTTCTCATATAAATTTTGCTTTACGAAAAAATGAAGGCTAGTTGGATACCTACCTACAGTACTAGGGATCTTCTATTAGCCACTTTCTAAAAACACACTTAAAATAGACATTTTACTATATTTTTAATTATAAAAATCTATAGCTAGCTAGTATAGATAAAATATATTGAAATTTTGTATTTATATTAAACTTTAATCAAATTTTAATAAAAATAAAACGATTTATTTTTTTAGAATTTTCTTGATTATAAAATTTAGATGTAAAATTAATATTTTGGAAATTTCGAAAAATCATACAATTTTACTAGTAAATTAAGCGAAAATCAAGATCTTTTTTTAAATAAAAACTTTAATAATATAAATAACTATATTATAAAAGTTTAAAATAAACAAGATTTGATATATATATTTATTAATATCGAAAGAATATATATATAAAATCTTAATTGATTATATTAATATTAAGTAATACTTTTTTATAATTGAAAACATAGTAAAATAGCTATTTTAGGTGTGTTTTTAACATTTGGCTAACAGAAGATCACAGTTACTATCTATTATCATCTTATTTTTAACCTTTTCCCTTCCCTTCTCTCTTCCCTTCCCCTCTCTCTTAACCCTTCCTCCTTCCACTATTACAAATTTCCATCCCCTTCCATTCTGCCTTTGCTCGAAATTCTTGTTATCCACCATTCATTATCCATCATCCACCATCCATCCATCCATCCATCCATCCATCCATCCATCCATCCATCCATCCATCCATCCATCCA
>NGKI01000002.1:3042695-3059864 GCA_002162615.1 Myriosclerotinia duriaeana
GGGCGCCTGCGACGCCCGATAAAAAAACGGACCCGAAATATTGCCCACGCACGCACCTACGAATAACGTCGCGCTCGTGAGGATTTTCTTCGTATGGCCTGCCGTGTTGGCCGTGAGGAGCGAGAGCACGAGGACGTAAGAGGCGTTGTAGGGGCCCGTCAGATAGTACATGATTAAGCGCGGCACTTGGTGCGTCGGGGGAAGGAATTGGAGAGCGAGTGCGCCGGTGATGTTGGGGAGGAGGAAGAGGATGATGACGAGAGAGCGGTTATTGGGGGGGAGATGGTCGTTGAGGTAGACGCAGAGGAGGATGCTGAGGGCGATGATGGCGCCGTAGGGGATTTGCATTAGGGTTGTTATGACTGTGGTTTGTGTTTGTGAGTTGCGTTTCGTGACATTGGGTTGGATTGGAATGGATTGGAATGGATGAACTTACGAGTAGAATATCCAAACCCTTTGATGATAAGCGTGCCAAAATTACTAATCCCCCCATTCGGAATATTCGCAGCCATCCCAATCAAAAAGAACATATACGTCTTATAATCCCCCGCCCACTCCCGAACCTGCACCCACTTGAAAACCTTATTCTCCACCCCCGTCTGATTCTCCCTCAATCTCTCCACCGCCATTCTCTTTTCCTCAAGACTCAACAGATTCGCCGTCACCGGACTATCGGGCAGGAAAACCCAAAGCACCATTCCCCAAATCCAACAACCGGCTCCTACGATGAGAAACTCATATTTCCACGATGATAACGAGCCGCGAACATGGCCAATTCCATAGCCGATGAGTCCCCCAAGTGCAATACCCACGCCGTTAGCCGTGTACCATAGTCCGATACGAATGGGTTGTTCGCGGCGCGTGTACCACATGGATGTGATGATCATGAAAGACGAATCGCTACACCCTTCCGCGGCACCGGAGAGGGCACGGAGAACGGCGAGTTGGGTGAAGTTGCGGGCAGCGGCTGATGTGGGCATTAGTCAAGATGGAAGGCAAGAGTTCAGAGCATTGAAGAGGGATGTCGTACCTTGACACATGAGTAGCGCTCCCCATATGCAGATGTTGAAAGCGAGATATTTGGCGACGGGAAATTTTTGCATGAGATAGTTGGTGGGGAATGCCCATGCTAGCCAGCCGAAGTAAAAGATACTGGAGAGCCAGGAGTATTCGGTTCCTTCTAGATGCAAATCATCTTTGATACCGAAGATGGCTGCATATGAGAGTGTTGTTTTGTCAATCTAGGTTGTCTCAGCACGGATTGTCTAAGGGGGGTATGGGTCATGAAGAGGATGGCATACGTAATAAAATGCATAGCAGATAGCCAAGCAGGGTAAAATAACCATGTCAATTTTTCTGATCAACTTTCCTTCTTCTACCGGATCGATGTCTTGATGCAACTGTTCGGTATCCTGGAATAAAGCAAGAGCAGTATCACCACCCGAATGTTCATCAACTCCACTTTGTAAAGATTTCCATGCTTGGGCCGAAGATTGCGGAGATGGAGTAGCAAATTGCGGATGATTTTCTTGAATAGAAGATTTCTCCAGGTGAGTGACCTCTCTCCTTTGATGTTCATTCATGGCGTCTAAAACGTATGTATATCAACTGAAGGGGAAAGAACATGGAAAAACACCTTGGTACACGACTTCGTAGTACGATTTATGTTTTATGTAGTGATACCAAATCAAAAGCCGAGGCAGGAATTCAAAGACGCGCTTCAACATAACCCTAGTATCCACTTCGAATTTGATACTGGCAATCGCTTCCACGAGGGCGAAGCAGAGGAGTGATCATAACAATTTGTATTGTGAGAGAGTATGCATGAAGATTGCTCTCACGAATTCTGGGATTCTGGGACACACCCCTCGGACGCCAATAGAGATACGACCCCAACTTGAGAACGTACTCACTCTTGCAATAATGGTCACCCCACGAGTATTATACACCGGCACCTAGTGACCACTCGACCACCCCGGATTTCCCCGCGTTGGGTTCCGATGCAATTGATTGTATGGAGAATTGGATCACTTGAATCATGACGCGGAGAAGATTCGATTTTCCATGAATGGACGGAGGCAAAGTAGCAGATCAACTTGCTAGAGGGTGTCTCGGTTATGTAACCTAGGTACCTACCTGTCATCTCCAGGTATTGTGATATTGGTGGGGAAGGGAAGGGAAGGTTTGCCGAATATGATCAATAGTGCAATAGTGGGGTGCGGGGGTTGAAGGGCATTGAAATCGGATAAATATGTATGTATATTTGTATATGGAGTACATGCATATGGAATGGCGGCATGTACCTGAATTTTCAAGAAACCAACATCATTTCAACATTTAATCCAGCTGAACTTGCATCATAGAAGAGCATCCAGATCCCATACCTAAAACTTTTCAATCCTTTGCAGCTTGCTCTCGTAGCCGGGATCTAGACCTCCCCCTCTTGCGCGTCACCAATACGACCCCCGCCAGTAGAGGTGGAGAGAATAGAATAAGAAAGTAACATACCAATGCCATGCTGTGGGTACTGCGTACATTCCCAAGAATATCTCCATGGGAATCAAAGGCGCATCTATATATTTTCAAACACTCTTACCCTTTCAACAAAAATTCATATGAATATTTGAAAAAAAGAATATTACATACACAAGTCAGAGGACTGAGGACTTTGTAATGATTGACTTTACATTATCACCATCATACCATCACCCTATGATTTTAAATAGAACTAGAACTAGAATTAGAATTAGTCAAACCATCAATCAATCAATATCTCTAAAATCACATAAATTACTTTTCTGAAGTTTGTTATGTCTAGCTTTGAGTATTTTCTTACCACGGAGTTCTTACTACAGAGGATATACTTTGGATTGAATGATTGAATGGATGTTTGAATGTTTAAATGAATGAATGAATGAATAAGTGGTGTGATGGTTGAATGATTCGATTCATGGTATGCAATATATACTCAATCCGGGAGGTATATGACTCGCCTTCCCCTCATCCCCTCATCCACTCACTCCCCACCCCCTCTTCCCATCTGCCGAGAACCAAAACCCCATAATACTCAACACCCCTTCCATATTCCAAGTTACCACTCCTTTACCCACAGCCTACAGGAACTATAACCATCCATCTTAGGTACAGAGCAAAGTATACCAGACTATACAAAACATACCAACACCCACCCCAAGATTCAAACCCAGAATACTGTACAAAACCAAAAGATCTCCCAAAGATTTTCTTACACATGACATCTCACAATCCCGCCATTCCCACCGGAAAACCAAAGCTTACTTACTACTGTACTTATCACCATCAAACCACCCACCCTATGGAAGCAAAATAACAGGAAAATCCTGCTATACGTATCCTGCTATATTAACAGGACTTTCCTGTTATTATAGTAGAATTGCGGATGCATTTTGCTAATGTATTATATATTGAGATTGAAAATATATTAAGATTGTAATTGAGATTATATTAAAATAATAATAAACCTTAAAATTAAATTAGAATAAGTATTCTTCACTTTGTATATATTACATTTTTTTAGCTTTTATTTAAACTTTCTGGTTTTTCTGATTAGTTTTATATATATATTACTATATAATTATATTATTATTATCAAAATTGAAAATATATTATTAAAAAAAAGGAAAAGGAAAAAAAATAAAAAAATAAAAAAAATAAAAAGCAAAGAAATTTATTAGGATATTATTCGAAATTATTTAAAATTATTTAAAATTATTTATTTTTGGAATTATATATCATTTACTTTTAAAAAGCTAAAGAGTTGTAGAGTTGAAGAGTTGTAGAGTTGAAGAGTTGTAGAGTTGAAGAGTTGTAGAGTTGAAAAGTTGAAGAGTTGTAGAATTGAAAAGTTGAAAAGTTAAAGAAGTAGAAAAAGAAAAAAAAGCCTTTTAATTATTTAAAAAGAAGCTAACTTTTAGTTTTTTTGTTTATTTATGTAATTATTAGGTTTTTTAGTATATTGCTATTCCAATATCAACAAAATCTTAAACCTTAATATATTTTAGTAAGAAAAAGAGTATTTTTATAACTTTATATTTGAGAAATATCAAAAAACATATTGAAAATTAAAAGACATATTAATATTTTAAAAGTTTAATAAGTATTAGGTTTAGCTTATTAATTGAGATTTTAAACCTTAATCTCATTCCTCGATTTAGTATATTTTAGTACTTAGAGCAGGATAATCCTGTTATTGTGCCTTCGTAAAGCTAATAAATGAAAAATCTCAGCTTCGCTTATATTCATAATGATCCCTCGAAATCTACAAGTTCTAACCCTGCAGAACATTTCCATTGCAAATTTCATTTCCCCCAAAGGAATTCCGGCGGAAAGGTAAATAGATATTCATAACCATATTCATTCCTCTCCCATCTCCAAAACCCCTTCATTATTACCATTATAATTTTCCTTCCCCGATAATTCTAATAAAAGAAAAAAAGTGTATAAATAAAAAAAGAATAATAACCCCGCAGAAATTTCCATCTCCACCTCCATCCCCATCTCCATCCCCATCTCTACAACCAAATTCAATAACAATATACCTTCCAACTCTATAATTGTAAAAAACCACCATCACCTACTACTTACATCACTCACCTGTACTATCTACCACTCACCACCTCCCTACCAATCCCTCAAACGCTTTCAAATTATACAAAAAAAAAACATTAATTACTACTACTATAAAAACGAAAAAGAAAATCGAAATAAAATATAATAAAATATAATAAAATATAATAAAATATAATAAAATATAATAAAATATAATAAAATATAATAAAATATTTAATTATACATCTTTTTTCTTTTATATTCTTTTTATATTCCTTTTATATTTCTTTTATATTCCTCTCATATTCCTCTTATATTCCTCTCATATTCCTCTCATATTCCTTTCATATTCCTCTCATATTCCTCTCATATTCCTTTTATATTCCTTTTATATTCCTTTTATATTCCTTTTATATTCCTTTTATATTCCTCTTATATTCCCAGTTTTCTAAGTCTTCTTCTTCTTCTTCTTCTTCTTTTTCCTACCGCTACAATACAACAATCTCTACTCGAGTAATTATTATACATCTAATAATCCCTTTGAACTTTCCACCTTCCCAGTTATCTACTGCCCCAGTCGAAAAAAGCAAAGCTTATATATTATGATATATAACAAAATCCCACAGCCTATAACCTACCATCTCCAACTCCACCTCCACCTCCATCTCCACCCACACACAACTAAAAAACAAGAGTCCAAAGTCCAATCCCCAGCCTCCACCTCCACCTCCATCTCCACCCACACACCCCTAAAAAACAAGAGTCCAGCCTCCTCCATCTAGAGTCCAGCTTCCAACCTCCAGCCTCCTCCACCCACACACCCCTAAAAAACAGAATTACAGAGTACCAGATCAAGAATAAAAAAATAAAAATAAAAAATAAAACTTCCAGGCCAGACCAAGCTCGAGTCTTATCCACCTTTTTGCACGAACTACCGCTGAACTACCGCTGGCACATTAGCCGCTAGCCTTACTTGGAACTTGGAAAATTTAGCTGGCAGGTCCATACATGAGGTCATGAGTTCGTTGATATGTATGTAAAAGTAGTAGTAGTAGTAGTAATAGTAGTAGTAGTAGTAATACCTCGCTGGTCTTAGATTAAAAGGCTTGTTTTCCGATATTGAAAGATCGACGTAACTAACCGAGAGCAATATTACTGTGGAGGCTCAGCTGTTGCACCCCCTATCATGCATGCACACCGAGAAAACTAACGAATAAATAAACACATAAACATATAAACACATAAACATATAAACACATAAACACATAAAATGTATAATATATAATTAAAAAAAAAAAAAAATTGGGTATCGTACCTACTCCATGCAGACATTGATGCAAGTAAGTGAAAGTGTAATCTGTAGTCTAGTCTGTCCGTCTAATGTGACTCGACGCAAAGTGATGTGATGTGACATCCAACATCCAACAATATATCTATTCCCTCGGCTCTCTTTTCTTTTCCACTCTTCCATCTCCGCACATCTTTGATATCTTCATGAACTAAAACAACCAATCATTAGTCCGCCAAATAATCCTCCCCATCCACATCTACATCCTCACTCCCTGCACTTCCATCATCTCTCCCATCATCTCTCCCTCTACCCCCACCATTTCCATTCCCATTCCCATTCCCATTCCCACCCCTTCCACCCCCCGTGAAATACCCCTGATCAATCTTCCAAATCCACTCCACCTTTTCCCTTTCATTCCTCGCCCTAAACAACCACGTATTATTCGTCCCATACACCGCAAAAACACACTCCTCAATTTCTCTGCCCCTCTCCCCATTTCCATTAGCCCTCCCTCCATATCCCATCGAACTCATAATACTACTCGTACTCCCACTCCTCCCTCTGCCCCCATAAATCCCACCAATCCCACCACCCCAACTGCCCGTTTGTCCCACCCCTGGACTACTAGCCCTACTAGAATTATGACTAGAATTTTTAAGTAATTTGGCGATTTCCGGACTATGATCTACACGTGCGTTTCGGAGTCCAACGACATTTAGTTCTTCACCACTGTTGGAGCCGCCTACTGCATGTATGTGGAGGTATGGACGACGGAGTTCGACGAAGCGACGGATCCATTTTGTACTATCGGCTGAGGGGACTAGTAAATATCCACCTTTGAGTAGAGCTGCGTTCTTTTTAATGTGGGAGACGGTTGCTAGATGTTGGGGTAAAGGGGTATGATTAGGATGAGCATGAGAAACGGGTGATGTTTGACGGGATCGAGATGTTTGACGTGAATTGGCAGTAGAGGGGTGGAGTGAGTTTGAAAAGTTTGATGGTCGAGGAGAGGTTGAGCGGGAGGTATTGGAAGTGAAAGAGGCTGCATGTAAGAGAGAAGGAGCTGGTGAACCATTTTTAGGCGGTTCGACATTGATGGGCGTGAGGATAGTTGCTGAGGGATCGCGGCACAGATGGAAGTATTTGGTAAATTTTTGGAGAAGAGCGGTTTGGTGAGGATTATATTCGGATTGACTCTGAGCTTGTTCTTGTTCTTGGCTTGGTTCTTGAAGGTTGGAGTTAGCGTCTGTTTTAACTTCGACATTTTCTGTAATTTCATCATTGATTTGGACGTCTCCATTTGTAGATGGAGTATCACCATTTACGGATGACTGGAAAGCATCATCTATCGATAGTGGAAACTCTCCATTTGTAGCCGGTGGACTAGCTGGAAGCGGTATTTGAGTTGGGTCTCGATCTGCAGCTGATGGGATTGAAGAAGTGGATATGTTAATCGGCGTTGGTAAGGATGCAATACGATTCAATAAAGGTTGAGCTGCATCTAATTCTGCTAATCTCTGCTTTCTCCTCCTCGCAGCGATGAAATCCTTTACCAAACTAACACCTCTCGGCGTCCAATTTGTAAGAGCTTCTTCCCCCTTGACATAATCTTCTGATGTATTCACCCTCCACAAATCACCCGCTCTCTTCACGGCCATTGGACGAACCGTTATTGAGTAGATACTAGTCATAGAGTGAACAATCCGAACGGTTTGAAACAACGACGCAAACATTGATGTGGAGCGAACGTAATTACGTGACATGATTTGGGAGCAAACATCCATGTTGAAAGTCATTGGGCGAGATAGCTTCTCAGATCGTACATCCCACGCAAGTGACATTTGGACCCTGTATTTATCCGCTGTAACTCGATCAAGGAGTAAAGATTCATGAGCACTAGAATCCCATTTTCCAACAATAGTAACGTTGCTGGTTCCATTTGCATTTGCTTTGAAAATGGGCTTGGAGAGTAATTTGAGGTAAAGGGGTGGCGTGGAAGAGGAGCTCAGATCTGGACTTTTCCCGATATGATCGACGAGTTGAATTCGTCCTACACGGAGACCTGTGACATCGGACCAAGGTAAAGCATCACCAGAATTATGCGTCAGATTAACAACAATTCGGCGTTGCAAACCTTGATGAAGTTGGAAGGTTCCTTGATCAAGCTCACTTGTTTGAATTACTTCAACTGGTGGGTAATCACCACTTTCTGCTAATTCTAGTATTTGAACCCTGGCAAATACATCATGCTTCTCTTCGGAGTAGAACTGCGATTCTGCTATGCGAGCACCCTTACGTTTCTTTTTGAGTTGTGGAACATTATCTCGCATATCGTCCCAACTCAGAAGTTTGTCTAAATGCATTGATGAAACTTTGGCGAAAATAGCCACGCGAAGAGAAACATCCATAGGACCAAACATCGGAATGCTCATACTGTGTACACTCTCGAATCGAATTGGACCTTCGTCGAAATCCTTAATCATCTGAGTTGTTGTGACACCACCCTCATTAGAAGCTGGAGGGATGAACAATTGACCATGTACTTCTGTTCCTTCTCGCTCAGCAAATCCTATCATTTCATGCATGACAACATTAAACTTCAGAGTATTAGAAGGAGCTCTTGCTGAAGATGGTTCTAGCGAAAGTTTGATGATACCAATAGCGTGCATCGTGAATGGTGAGAGGACATCAAGAGTAAAATCCTGAACACGACTCTCAAAAACTGCTGATAGAGGAACCTCAACATCTCCGACATGTGTATACTGTGGCATACAAGTTTCCATAAATGGATTATCGAGTCGAAAGTGTTGAAGATATTCTGGTCGATCAAGGTACTGATGCATTTGTCTCATCACTCGAACTCGATCCTGAAGTTTATCGAGACTCCATAGATGAACCACACGCTTTCTGTAATCTATAACCCGTACGCCTATACAGGGCTTGGTAGCGTCTTCGAGATGAAAATCATCACCCTCTATATCATTAAGAACCATGTCGTAAGAAGAACATAAACCGTGTCCTATATCAACAACAGTAAACTGGAAAACAACATTCTCATCCATTTCATGACTCATTATTTGGGCTTCCTTCAGGATTGCTGCATTCTGAAAGACAGATTCAGCCATTCGCACGTATCTTCGCCCTTTCCAATGCTTCGCCACTTTCTCTGCAATCGCAATTTCTCTTTCCGATAAGGGAGGTGGGCCATCTGGTCCTGGCTTCACTGGGGTTAATTCTTGTAATTTCTCCTCATATTCTCTTCGTTGAACCTCCAATTGCTTGAGCATTTCCTCTTTGACTTCTTTGAGTTTCTCTTCCATCCTCGCTTTCTCTTTCTTGATCTCTTCAACCTTGACATTTGCGATTTTGGCCGTCTCGAGTTGCTCATGGAATTCTTCTCTTTGCTTTTCTAGCTGGACTTGCATCTCTTCTCTAACTTCGCGCATTTTGTCCTCCACTTCCCCTTGCTTTGGTGTCGATGGCATAGTTAGTGCAGTGTCCAAGGAAAAGTTGTCCAAGGTACCGTTTGAAAGATACTTTTCTCGCATAGGATATGAAGTGTCCGAGTCAAGGTCATCCTCCATAATTGCATTTGCGCGTTCCGCCCTGGCTCTCTGAACATCCTCGAATAAAACATTGAGCTCTTCGTCGGATAAGCCTGCAATCTTTTGATCGGTTCCTAAGATAGCACCAGCAGCCTCGCGTCTTGCTAATGACCAATCCGAAAGGCCACGGCCTGGCACCGGTGAATCTGCTCGACTACTGCCATCAAAATCGAGGTCGGAAATAGCTTTGCTGATTGTCCGATCATGAGCTGGCCGAGGGGTACCTGAAGGTGAGAATTTATCCCAATCTTTTAGATTTTCCAACTGGTTAGCGGTAACAGAATGCCGCAGGAGGCTTTGCTCTGCACGCTCTGCACGAGCTTCTGTCGGATTGTTGAACCTGAATATATGAAAGTCACCAAGAATAACTCTATAGCCACTTCTCAACCGAGTTGGCTTCTCCACCCTTTGTCCATTAACCATTACTGCCGCTCCTTCATTTGGCATAAGAGTTACTACATTATCGGTACCGTTTTCAAAGGTGCAATGTTCGTGTAATATGCGAGTTCCATTCAGTCGAATTTCCGCAGCGTGAGCTGCATTCGTATCGACATTTCCAACGGTAGTGATCCCGGGCTTGAGGTTGTAAACAAGACATTCTGCTAGTAGTGGGTCATCCGACAAATTCACAAGATGGGGCATCTTCTTTGGTGTATGCAATCCAACAAACCCCTTCTCGATACTAATACCCAGTTCTTCCAAAGCCGCTTCTCTCTCTTTGTGAATTTCTTCGGTCTTTTGCAATTTCTCTTCCCAGGTCTGGTTGAGATCCGAGTAGAGTTTTTCGCTTTGATTGAGTTGTTCGGTAATTTCCGCTTTCGATACCTTTTTCACAACACCATCCGATGAAACGATTGTGACCATTTGCTTCTCTAAAGGCGTACCCTCTGCATAGACCTCATCCGCTGGCCCTACTCCTCCTCCGCCGCCGCCACCGCCTGTCAATTTACCTCGCAGTTGAGCCAGTTCTTCTTTCAACTCACGGATCATGCGAGCATTCGCATCCTCGTTTACAACTGCGTGGTTCTTGATTCTCTTCGCACTATCGGCATATCTCAAGGTACTCAGAGTTTCATCGAAATTTATATCTGCAGGACTAATAGCTGCAATCATAGCTGTCATACTATTTCCTCCCAGAGAATCTTTCAGAAGCCAGGTCAAAACACTGTCTCGATATGGAACTTGGTTCCCCTTTCCGACTTTCTTCTTCTTCCCTTCCGATAGGTCCGCCAACGCAGCAATAACTCTACCAAGTGTCGATAGCGATCTATTAATTTCAGCACCTTCTTTGAGTCGAGCTCCAGTTGCACCAGTAGAATTTGCCCGCTCGGAACCTGCCAAATCGACCAAACTAATTTTTGCAACCTTTTCCATTGCCATCTTTGTCTCAACATCCAAACGTTTCTGAGTCAAAGTTAAAGTAAAGACAGCATGACTTCTACTAGAAGTTTCGTTCATGTTCGTAGCTGCGACTGTACGAGCTTTGTTTCCCTCATCCATCAAATTCTCAATCTCTTGAAAGCTACTCACAACCAGTTTCGCCAAGTCTTCCACATATGGCCCAGTCGAAGGATGCTCTCGAACTTTCAGATTGCCTTTCGTCGATGGGTTTAGAAGATCTCGTACTCGTTCATTGTAAATTTCCAGATATGAGACCTCGACTGTGCACTTCAAATTGCTGTCCTGTTGTAATTCTCCTATCCTCTCGAACATATCTTGACAAATCTTTGGAATCACGCCTGCATCTTTCCCATACCCCATCATCGAGTAGGATTTTCCTGAGCCCGTTTGACCATATGCGAAGATACAGTTGTTGTAACCCTGAAAGGCATTATCCAAAAGTGGTTTTCCCAAATCCGTATGGAGGTTGTCTTGACCTGCGTAACTCGGATCATTCTTATCGAAGGACCAGTATGAACGATCAAATGCGAAAACCTTCTGCCCCGAATCCCCCTTCCCACCCTTTGCATCTCTTGATTTCGCTTCGTGTCCTTCTGGTGGTGTGATAACCGTTTGCGCACCTTTCATTTGCACTATACATTTTGCTCCGCGATCGATTTCTATCCCGAGGTATCAGTACTGACACAAGAATGGGGTTTGACAACATATCCACCGCATACCTCTACTGTTGAACGGCCTACACCGCACAACGACTTTAATGTTTCCTCCACCACCGGGCGCCATCTTTGCAGATGTTCAACGGTCCAGGTTGTCCTTTTGTGACGCCCTCCTTTTGCAGCCGCTATTTCCGAGAGGTGTTGTTTGGTTTATGGAATGGTGTATTGCGGTCGAATGGACAAATGTCCAATAAAATAATGAGGATCAAGTTGAGTCATCGAAAGAGAAAGAGAGGGTCGTTTGGTTGAAATGATCAGTGTATCGTGGTTATCATTGTTGTTATCGTCTGACGTCGTTAAAAGGAAATGAAGAATTTAATTGTTTTTTATTATTTTAGGTTTCTTATGGATTCAGAACCGGGCGTCAATTTGTGTATTGCGCCTTATTAATAATGTTGTTTTGTTTTTGTTTTTTTGAAATAATGATACTGTATATCTAGGAGTATTAGTTGGATGTAAGACAGATAGGTACGGTATTGAAAATGAATGTTTAAGTGAAGCTTGTCAAGTCGTGAGATTGTATTAAATTTCGTAAATAATTTCAGATGAGGTGGCACATGTCTTAAGGAACCTCTCAGTACAGTACAGTACAGTACTATGATACAGTACAGTAGTAACATTTAATAAATGTTGATAGTCGCGTCGCCGGGGCAAACCTCGCGTCCCCTTGAAAATCGATAGGAAGATGAGCATTGAGGACTCCTGGTCATCCTGGTTAACAATAATACCTGGGTACAGCAAATCAATTGAGGGGAATTTGGTGGGAAGAGTGCATGGAGTGAAATCTATCGTGATTTTAGTATTTATATTGATTGATTGATATTTGATTGGTTCGGGAAGATCAAATGGTGGGTTTTTAATGTAAAAGGGGAATGAAGCATGAATTTGAACGTCAAGGAACCTTGAACCGATGAACTCCTAGCAGAGAATTCTCCTAAGCTCCATGAGTTGTTGGGTACGAGTAATAATAACATTTGGATATTCACCATATGTTGTCGGTGTACTTCTCTAGTAAATATGGATACGGAATATTTCCCCAAGACAGTACCTCCTACCTCCTACTTACCTACCTACCTACCTATGTACATAGGTAGGTATGTATCTTCATGTCCTCGATATCATTAAACATCTAGATCTCGTCATCTCGTCTTAAGAGAACCCTTTCACGATATTGATGATCATCCCCTCGTACTAGCCTCGTACTAGCCCTCTATGTTATTGACGGTGAGCACCCTTCGCTTTGAAACCCGAGAAATAAGGCAAATTTTGAACATCCCGCCTAGTAACGTCTAACTTGCTTATACACTCTACACTCATATCTCTCGGGTGTAAAAGTGTTGCAATGTACGACGAATATATCAACCATTCATCCTGTAAGATGTGTAACTAACAGTTGTCGTTCTCACAGTCTTTCTCAAGAATGGGATACCGAAGCTTCGGGGAACCTATCAAAAGGATCCGGTTGTCACGTACTTCCGACTCGTAGACTCAGGTAGAGATTAGATATGTTGTAATCCGTAACCCCAGATGTAAGTATCCGTCATGATGATCAAGGGTCCTTTTTCTTCAAGCTTACGGGTTGTATCTGTTTATATGTACCTAGGGAACATATTTGCTGTTTGTACGGGACATAAAGTATGTACCTACCTAGGTAATATGGAGAATTTGGTTTTCTGTATTCGAGACATGTCAGTGAGGTTGTAAAGGTAGGGAGGTAGGTAGATAGGTAGGTAGGTAGATAGGTAGTAGATAGGTAGATAGGTAGTAGATAGGTAAGGAGATGGACATCATGTAGTGCTATGTTACACTGCATCATTACGATTCGATTGACGAATGTAATAGAAGATATCTTTCAATATTGAACATCGGTGTAAAAGTTGTGTATAAGTTGTGCTGTTGGAGTGAACGGTAATGGGTTGGCTTTGTTCGATAGGTACCTAGGTAGATAGATAGGTAGGTAGGTAGGTATCTTTCAATATATTGATCTTATTAATTAGGGGAATTCTAAGAAAACACAACAAATTCTTTTTCTACCTGTTCATTATAACACCCGCCCCGATGCAAAGGAACCTTGGAAGCCTTATAGATACTAGTAGAATGAATGGAGTGCCGAGACAACCTTGGAATGATATACATTTGACATTTCTTGCATTATTGCGGTACATACTAGGTAATACTTTGACCGCTATTCCAAGCTCATTGAGTGAAGCAAATCGGAACCTTGGAAGGCCTATTTTATATATATTTCGAATTTCAAATTTCATACATCCATGGATATCCATATTACCTAGTACCTATTACCTAGTACATACCTACCTAATTAGGTATCTTAACCCCTCTTTCCTCTGTCTTCTCTCTTCTCTCCTTCAGCCCCTCAATCTCTAAAATTTATCATTTCAAGGCTACCGGTATATACATGCCCCACTTAAAACCAAACGCCAACACGCGCACATTTCGATAAAAAATAAAGCTACAGCCGAAAAAAAAAATTAAAAATTATTATACTGTACTAGGGAAAGGAAGCTTTGGTAGAACAAGGGCCTTTTCTAAATTTGCACTAGGATATCAATCTTTCTCTTGAAAATCCTCAACACAAAAAGTCTTTTTCAATTACAAGATACTCAAGATACTCAAGATATTCAAAAGACTTTGTTGATTCCAATACTCAGTCTTCACATTCTCTTAACAACTTATCTACCTAGTAGTTAATTCTATCAACCAAAACAGTAAGTTATTGTTTGTCGCATCGCCTCTATCAGCTCTATTAGCTCTTGAAACCCTCCCTTCAACCCCACCTCAACCCTCTTCGAACTTGAAATTCCTTTAAAGCCTTCTATTCATCGAACCTCAATCTTACCTTGAGAAGACAGAAAAAACTAACCAGCCACTCAATCATTTATAGAAAACTCAAAATCCAGTCATAATGGATTCATTCGGTGCTCAACAACAACAAGGTGGTGGACGTGGATGCTTCACTTGTGAGTTTTGCTCAGATTCTTTACATTCATTCCATAAGATACAACTTGATCTTGCACATTCGACTTTCCGATGACTCGGATTGGCTTGATTTCAGTATGAAGAACAACTGCATAATCGCCTACTTTCTTGAGATACCATCTCCATGGATATCATCGTCAGTTTGGAAACATGTGGTTGATGTTTTGAACTTGAATCGAAACAATCCTTTCAAACGAAAACTCTACAATTGCACTTCTGCATCAACAAACCATGCGCCAAGAAGTGTTTACTTTCGGTTTACCACTGTATTCAGTCTACCAATCCACTCGATCTTCGGCATATTATAATATCATTTGATACAAGTCTGGAATATAAGCTGATGAAAATATTAGGCGGACAAGATGGTCACCAAGCTCGTGAATGCCCAAGCCGTGGACCAGCCAAGTGCTACAACTGCGACAGTAAGATATTACCCTGCAGTCAACAAAGACTACATCATATTAATAATCATTCAGACCCAGGTCATTTGAGCCGTGATTGCCCAGAGGGACCAAAAGAGAAGGTCTGCTACAGAGTAAGTCTAGACTTCCTCAAAGCTCAAGCAACCGAAGTTTTAACATCCTCTCCAGTGCAATACTCCAGGTCACATCTCCAAGGACTGCACCAACGCCCCAGTTGAGGGTGCCGGCCGTGGTGGCGGATACGGTGGTGGATACGGTGGCGGTGGCGGACAACAGTGCTACAAGGTAAGATGAAATTCAAATCATGCATGACGTCTAATCTTTTACTAACTCATTCTTTTACAGTGCTCCAAGATTGGCCACATCGCCCGTAACTGCCCAGAGGCTGGTGGATACGGTGGAAACCAAGGTTACGGAGGCAACCAAGGTGGTTACGGTGGTGGATTCGGTGGTGGTGCCCGTCAAGGAAGCCAAACCTGCTTCTCATGCGGTGGTTACGGACATCTTTCCCGAGACTGCACCCAAGGCCAAAAGTGCTACAACTGTGGTGAAGTAAGTTATCTTTATGTGCAACCTTCACTCAATCCATATACTAATAAGATCTTTAGGTTGGTCACTTGTCCCGTGACTGCAGCCAAGAGACCTCCGAGGCCCGTCGATGCTACGAATGCAAGCAAGAGGGTCACGAGAAGCTTGATTGCCCTTTGAGAAAGAAGGCTTTCGGCCAAGAATAAATCAAGTGCTTGATGCACGGCACATGACCTACATTGAGGACGATCATTCTACACACCTACGATCAGAAGCTATAACGAAAAGCAAAACCCTAGGGTGTTTTCGGAGAGTAGTAATTTGATTCAAGGATTGCGGGACCGACAAATCCTTTGTACAATTGTGACCACTTACGCGACCTCTTCAAGAAATGTCGCCTTTTCATTCTCTATTTCCTTTTGAAAAAAAAAAATACCTACTCCTCTTTTGGGTTCTTATTGCGTTGCTTCATATCTGAATCTAGAGTTTGGCCTTTGCTACCACAAAATTCTATCGGGTTTGACGGATGGGTTTCGAAAAGTCATACTACATGCATTATTTGCGCTTTTCTCTTATTTTATTGCGAAGGATGAAGTTTCGAGGATGATTGATGCTAGATTCTCCACCAAATTTTCCATGATGTAAAGGAAAGAAAGGAGATTTATGGATTGCTGGAGATGCTGGAGCATATGATTCATGCGACTACGACTTGAGTTACGAAGATTGATATCGATGGATACAGATATCTGGTGGGTACTGTTGAAGGGACACTGGAGAGCATGCATGAGAGCGGTCGGATAAAGTAAAGCAAAGGGCTTGAGGACAAGATAACAAGATAAGAAATGAATTCAGATGTCTCAAGGGCGGATATTTTGTTTGTATGTGTGTGTGTGTATGTGTGTTAGTGTTGGTGTTGTGCGTTTGAATGAGAATGGTGAGGTTGATGTGAATGAATAAGGGTGTAATTATGCGCTGTCTCTTTCCGGTCCTACCTCTAGTACTCTACCCCTTTTGGCTTTCTTCCATCCCCAACCGTACATTGACTGGTTTGGTGGTTTGGTGGATTTCCATCCGTGCCTTCTTATATCCCTTGGATACTCTTCTTTGGGTAAGATATAAGATAGGAAAGGGGTAAGACTTGCTGGTGGTGAGGAATACTGGTGGTGGGTGTTTAGGCTGGGTTTGGGCGAGAAGATAGTGAGAGGGGAGTGGGGAGTGGGGAGAGGGAAAAGGGGAAAGAGGAGAGGGGAGAGGCTGAAAGAGGAAAAGAGGAGAGGAAGGGGGAAGGGGGTAGTTGGGGATAATGGGAGATGTTGGAGGTTAGCGGGTAGTAGGTAATGGGTAGTAGGTAGTGGGTAGTGGGGAGTGGTATTATGATAATGAATAGTATTTGGTGGGAAGAGAAATTAGGGGAAAGGAAGTTGGAGAGAGAAGGGGGAAGAGGGAAGAAAGGGGAGAGAGAGAAGGGGGAAGAGGGGAAGAGGGGGAGATACTTGTGGATTTATAAGAGTGAGTGTGAATGTGAATGTGAATGTGAATGCGATTATATATATATATATATATATATAGTTGTAATTACTGATTGGCGATTTTGCGATTGGCGATTGGCGATTGGCGATTTT
>NGKI01000002.1:3061739-3108966 GCA_002162615.1 Myriosclerotinia duriaeana
TATTAATCCCAACGAAGAAAATAATAATAATGGATTATAGATTAAGATATTCACATGGTCATTCTATATATAATCTTTGACTTGTTTGCAAAGTGTGAGTTTCTTTAGATTGGAGTAGCTGGAGATGGGAATTCCCTTCATTTTCTTTCTTTCTTTCTTTCTTTCTTTCTTTCTTTCTTTCTTTCTTTCTTTCTTTCTTTCTTTAGGGAGATGGGTTTTCCTAAAAGAATGAATGAATAGGAATAGTAAGATGAGAGGAGATGAGAATAAAAGGAGCATCGGTAAATATCGAGGTATATCTAGGTACCTAGGTAGTCTTAAATAGGGGATTAGAAGATCACTAGACTAAAAGGAGAATTCCTTTGCATAATGAAGGGGGGAGAGATAACCTAGGTTATATTTTCAGATTTAGAAGAAGAGCGGGAATATGAAGGGTGAGGATGAGATGAGTATGAAGGAGAGAATGAAGGAATGAATGAAGGAATGAGCGAGGAAGTCGAGCGATGAAGTAGAGTAATGGGTTCAATATCAACAATTAATAATCAACAATCAACTCAACGTCTCTCATCCATTCTACTAGAATTGAAATATCCATACCTCCAGGGCTGTTTTTAGTCTTTAAACAGGAACCTTAACCCAACTTTCAATAGATCCATGGGAGAATATAGGCGAGATACTGGATGAGAGTTTTACATGATGTGGGATTGGAAGTACATATTTAGTATATACTGTAGTTTCCCCACCGGGAGTAGATGGATCGATGTGGTTTTCTTAAGGATCATGGGAGAATATGATAGCAGGAGGTAGATGGATAGAGATTGTGATGCTGGAATTGATAAGACTTAACTAGGTCA
The DNA here is from genome assembly GCA_002162615.1 of Myriosclerotinia duriaeana. NCBI lineage: Eukaryota > Fungi > Ascomycota > Leotiomycetes > Helotiales > Sclerotiniaceae > Myriosclerotinia > Myriosclerotinia duriaeana. Next base: position 3,062,594 of record NGKI01000002.1, read on the forward strand.
TTAGCGGCTTTTTTCTGCAGCTGTATGTTTTTAGTTTGAATTTTTTGATGGTGGTGAAGTAGCAAAGTACTTGATGAATATATATATACATACTCCCGGTGAGCCCTTGGGTTACCGGTAACCCTTCATCTTACCTATACTACACCCGGTGAGCTCTAGAAATACCTCTAGCTCCCGATAACTCGCATTCTCAATCATACCCTCCGAGCTTTTCCTAGACCACGATAACCTCCCTACACAGCCCACTCATCCGTAGCACAGTATAAAATACCTCTAAAATTAAATCGCATGGAAGCATTGAAATGTATCACATCTATTTTGTAACTAACTATCTACTCCCCAAACTTGCAATACACATCTCCTCTCTCTATCTACGGTATTGCCTTGTATCTATAGTATAGTGTTGTATAGTTGTATCATGATCCATCCATCCATTGTATCATCATCGCTCAACGATCAACGATCATCGTATCTATCCCAATCGCGCTGGTATTTCCTCCAATTGGTACCTTCGGGTCCCATTCCATCCTGTGTCATTCCATGCAAACTATAAATAAAGTGGCGAAATAAGAGGAAGAGAGGTTAAAAGTAGAAAGAGAGGCAGGCATCCGGTTCGAATCGAATGAATCGATGAGAAAAAGCTGAGTAGGAATCCCCAAATCGATCAATCGGTCTCGAGGACTGCTGTCTTTCACATCGTAAGCCATCATCCTCTCAGCAATGATAAATCACGCTAGAAAGTCTCCTCCTTAACTGCCCATCAACCAGCATCTCACCATCTTATTGCCCTCATTAAACAGTAAACCTCCTCTCATCCTTAAACTCCACCTCCATAACTCTGGTACCCCTTCCTCTCCCACCCTCCACAACACAATCCACATCCGAGTGCTCCATCCCCCCCCATCCATCGTCCTCATCCTTAATCTTCCTCTCCTCTTTACACTTCTTGCAAACCTCAAACATATCACCACTACTGCTCTCCCAATGACACTGACTCCCCCTACGATTTTTCCAAAACCCAGCGCGGGGACGATTTTCCCAGCTCCATCGCGGGAGACGTAGAAGACCTTGTGCGATATCATTCATGGTCATGGCTCTAGGAAGACCAGGATCATAACGTTGAGAATTGTTGAGTTCTTCACGGTATTCGCGGTTGAGGCGCTCATTTATGGTGAGATTGAGGGGAGCAGGGCGATTGGGCCGATCGAGAGGGGGAGGGCGATTGATTCCGAGAGTTCGGTTGAGTTCCTCGGTCCGAAAGCATGCGAGCTGGTTGAGTATTGAGGGACGCGAATTATTGTCAAAGTGAGATGAAGATTGGTTAACATTCATACTGCCGTTGATTTGAGACATCATAGTTGTTGGTCGAGTGGGTACCAGGGTGTCATTGTCTTTTTCACGGGTTTTTATTCGCATAAAGGGGATGATTGCAAGACCAATTGCAGCGAAGATGATGGAGCAGAGATAGACGCGTCGATAGGGGAGATTTAGGTCTTGGGTACTGGTTTCGTTAGAAGCGGCGGTGTTGAAGATGGCGGATGTAATGGCTAGGCCAATGGCTATGGAAAGTCTATAGGCTGTTTGGATGATTCCGACACCGAGGGAGGCCTGAGTTGGCATTTGTTTATTTGCGTAAAGCTGCGTTTTGTTAGAAGTGGTGGTGATGAGTGCCAGCAGATTCGATTTTGGGGGGCGGGGATGAGATAAACAGAAAAGTAAAAAGAGAGACTTACGTTTGCAACGATGAATTGAAAATCCGCACCAATGACCGTGACGATAAGTGCCGGAAAGAGGAATAGCCAGTATGATGTATCTTCTTTGATGAAGAGTAACAACACTGACCCCGCAAGATACATGGCAGAGCCGATACCCATCACTATGGTTCCGTGCACCTTTTGTACTAGCCATTGACCCAAGAAACTCCAGAAGACTCCTGCTACTGCTTGTGGTAGCATTCGGGCAGCAATTTGTAAGGGCGTGTAATGTTGTACATTTTGCATGTACAAGGCAATCCAGAATTCATTTGTGATGAAAGATCCGTATCCGAATGCCATACAGATTACACAAAGAGTAAAATTGCCGTTACGCCAGATGGAGAGATCGAGGAGAGGATATTGGTAGAAGTATTCCCAGGCAATAAAGCCGAAAGTAAAGAAAGCGCCGAATATAAGCAAGAGAACAACGTGCACTGATAACCAACCGCTTTGAGGTCCTTCTCTGTAGGATTGTTAGTGGCAGTCATAATAGCAATGTGTTATGATCAAATACTTACGTCAATCCTGCGGATACCAAAGCCACCCCCAAAACAATGAACAGGGAACCAGCATAATCAAATCGTCTAATTGCTTCTGCTCTATTCCCCACTCTTGCGATAACTGGTACAGTCCAGAAAGCAAGTATAACCATAAGAAAAAAGAAGATAGCCATGACGACAAAGCTCGCTCTCCATCCATAGTATTTGACGGCAAGACCTGAAGAAACACTTCCTAGAATGAAGCCAACCGGATTCCCAGTACCCAGAGCTCCACATGCCATATTTCTTCGACGACCTTCTGGATAGGCGGCGAAGAGGATACCGAGAGCCGGGGGAGCGATTACTGCAGTGCATAGTCCAAGAAGACCGCAGACGACAATTAGTTCGATTGGACCGGGACTCCAGGCGGCGACGAGGGAAAAGGCACACATGAATAGCAATCCGATGAGTAGTTGTATCTTTCGACCGAGTTCGTCGGCTACTTTACCGAAAAAAAGCATGAATGATCCACTTCCGAGTCTGCTTAATTGTTAGCACTCCATTCTTCGGGCCGCTTTTGTGAACTCAAAAGGTATAGATCTAGGTGAAGTAATTACCCAACTGCTGCAGCTACCCAAGTTACCTGAGCCGCTGTTGCGTTTAGCCCTTTTCCAATTGTGTCGGTCATGATGAGGATGACACCTTGAATGACGGTGGTTGAGGATGATGCCAGCATAACTGTCAATACAAAGGCCCATTCTTGAGCCCAATTCGAAAAGCATAAGGGTCGAGAGTTTGCGTCGTGGTCGGTCATAACTCGTAGCCCTCTTGCTTCGAGATCGCATTCTTTGGTATTTGGGTTGTGTGCGGAATAGTCCGGGTTGAAAGGATGAGTGTTGGCAGTAATTGGTTTCGGATGTCCACGACAAGCTCGTTCCTGAGAAAGATAGACCGCGGGCGGAAGAACCTCAACAGGAGAAGGAATGTTCGTAAAAGACTTTTCAAGATCGAGAGCACCTGCCATTGTTCTGGGTTGCTCAGAGGCTTTCGTACTTGCCTGTTGATAAGAATAGAACTCTGCACTGAGAGGTTGAGAAGGTTAAATTTAGAAAGCGGAGGTGCTCTTGCCCGTACTTTGCTATCTGGTGTTGTAGACCGGGTGTCCTCGCTCGACGTCGTTTGAGAGGGTTTGGTTGTTCACGGTTGGGTTTGGAAATTGTAAAGGCGTACTATAGAATAAAATCGTAGTACTACCAGGAGTTGACTAGAGAAATCTGCAACTTGTTGAAGAATTTATTGAGAATCTTGATCCACTTACAAACGGCACAGTAAGCTAGGCTAGACTTGTGTTTCGGGATCAGAAAAAAGTACCGAAATCGGCGAACAATTTTCTTGTAGGAGGTCAGATGAGATGATATATTTTCGGTAACGTTTTCGGACGGGAAAGTACAATACAAAAACGGACAATGACTTTTGTTCCTGAGCTGCCAATGACTCTGTACTAACGGTTGGTATTTTTCTGCATATATTATGAGGATTATCGAAAATTGAGAGAAAGCTCATATGTCAAGCCGGCCAGCGACGAGATTCTTTTCTCGAGTCTTGTTTCGTTTATTGTGAGGTACCTAGGTAGAGATCAAAGTTCTTTGCTTGTTGATTTTCAAAAGGTTGAGATTGTTGAGGCCATTCTAGATCACGCTTCAATAAATTGCTTTCTCTGACAAATTTCCTGTATGAAGGGTGAATGACTAGAGAAGAGGGGCATAATATAACGACGATGATTCACTATATTCTCCGAAACCGCTCCAAAATTTTGATAGACTTTCAATGATTCATGATGCTTGATACAGGCCGAGAGACGTCAAGACGGGCGCTTCTTGTGAATATACAGTGCCCAGGCCAACCAGGGCAAGCGCGCTCCAAGCTACCTGACGTAGAACTTGCGACCAGTGGTTATATTGGAGGAAAGATCGACCCCGGAGTTAACAGAGAACTCGGAATTTTGATTAGAGGCTTTTGCAAAAGAAAATATTCAATATATGGCTGAATCCTTCCACTGAATGACGACATCCTTCAACCGCAATCACAAAGGGCGAAGCAATTTAACGACCTTCGAATTTAACGTAACAAAGTTGGATGATTCAAATACGACTTCTATTTGATATGAATGATATATGCCACCTTTGAGGATCGATATGATGATTCACCCGAATCGTAAGATCTTACATTAAAGCAACTGAAATATTCGATACTTTGTGCCAGCGATAAGTGAGAGTGCTGCGATGATCGCTAGGACGAAAGATATCGCATACACCTTCTCATCAGGTTATGTGGGTTGTATCTGATTTGAACATCTTTGGGAGCCCATCCTACTCTAGTTGAGGGCGCAACATCTCAGCTCACATAAGTATAATTTGGAGACACCTCGAAGATAGTCATTCCATTATCACGACTTCGAGATCTTGATGGATAATATCCTTCTTCTACTGTAACGCACATCTCCGCCGCCCCTTTCTCCTGTAGAAAGCCGAAGGCGCCAAAGACCCAACTTCTCGTCTTCCACTCTAGGGAATTGTTGTTTGGTGGGCGGGATCAAATACTAGCAAACACTCGTTCTAGCTCTCGATCATTCCTTTGACCATTGGTAAGGAAAGTACCAGCACCTTCTAGAAACGCGGTGCAACACTTGGTGATGTTTGGAATAAGATGGAGATATGATGATGTTATTATTGTTGGCATGTCTGAGGTTGTTGATTCTCGGCAATTCTCCGGCACAGTTGTCCTGCACTCTTCGGAGCTTGAAGAGAAGGTTTTGCCGACGCTAGTGAACATAGATTGACACCCCCTTCATCTCGTTTATTTGACATCCCCAGATTGATAACTATCTTTTTCAGGGATACAAAGTTAACCTACGAGCCTCCTCAATTGTGGTCAACCTCAATAACTTCGAAGCTGCTGACATGTCTGGAACCAAGAAACGAGGTCTATTTTTCTTTCATTGTAGAGGAAATTACCGAACGGTTGAAACTTCTAGAATTTCTCATTAATACTATAGAGGCTAAGTCATCTCAGCGATGCAGATTCTTGATCTTTCGTTCTCAGGAAATTAATAAGCATGGCTGTCTCAGTCTTGCCTAGTGATCTGAAGATAGCCTTACATTCTTGAATAGAAGGTGGTGATGTGCTAGCTAATGGAAAGGGGGTCGTCCCCATGTTCTTGGGAACAGCTAGAGCATTCAAATCGGAGAGGACATCAATATTAGACATCCCGATATTCAAGCGTTCCATTTACGGCTTCACGTAAGGGAATTCGATGTCCTGAAAGCATTTGCTCCAGGAGTGGCACGAATGAGAATGAGAAGCAGATGTCATTTATTCTAGGTATGAATGGGATGAGGTGGGACTATTCTGGGCATATTATTTTATATCCTTCGTAGACCCTTAGGAGATGACAGTGAAGCGTGGTACTCGTCACTTGTTTCTACTTCATCCCATCTTCCGCAGGCGGCGATGTTTGGAGAAAGCCTCTGAACGCACTGGGAGCATTACTACCTAGGTACAGTTCACATGCCGATTTTGTATGGCACCCACTGGTATAGTGTAGTCATTTCCACAAATTTCCATCTTCGATTGCTCATTTATGAACTAGACAATCAATCTGATTCTCAGGGAAATCAGTGATGCCAATTAGATTTATCATTTGACCAAACACTTGAATTTGAAGTTCGTCGTCCCATCTCATCTGGAGGGAGATATTTATTCTTGCCCCAGTAAGATTACATCATTGCCCTACGATCAATGTGCTTTCGTTACAGTGGCCATGAGAATTTAAAAGTGTAGGCCTTGATCTTTCGATGAAGCGGTCTTCATGCGCCAAATCTCAATGTTCTTTTCATCACATCAATATGATCCTTAGAGTAATGTATATCCAAAACTGACTTCATATTCTAGATATATATGTTGTACTTTTCGATTAGTCTTCCAATTATCTCTACCTATTTACTAGTCACCGTCCCCTAAATCCAACCTCATCTAGTCATAACCAATCCCCTCCTGCCAAATGAGTGGCGAGGCAGTTTCCCCCCTCCTTCCTCAAATGACTCACAAATCTTAATCTCGTCTTGCCACATATACCCAAACAATATCCTATTTTCTATCAAACAAATAACATATAATCGGTTCTATAACTCAGTGGTAGAGTGGAGGATTGCAGATCCTCTGGCCGTCGGTTCGATCCCGACTGGAACCTTCACTTTCTGCCTTTCCTTTGCCTTTCCTTTGCCTTTTCTGGAGATTTTCTTTTGGGATTTTGGGACTTTCTTTTGCAGTTCTCTGGGATTTTGGGGGGGCTTACTCTTGGTTTACTCTTTTGAGCCCTGCTCAAATTCGCACTACATTTGACAGGGCGTGAATTCGGGGGACTTCGGTCTAGCACTCGGAGGGCCTTTTAAAACCATTCACTTCATTAGAACGTTTTCACTGTATATTATTCACGGGACTTTCTTTTTTTGCATAAAAACACTCTACTTTATTTTGCATAACCTTTCTAAATGTGTAAATGTGATCGTAAATATAGAATTACATCACAAATATTCAAGTTCTTCTCATAAATTACCCTCGATCTTTTCAGAAAGTACCTCACACAAGGTGATTATAACCGCTCGAGTATGGGTATTCTATTATCCGCATTGTAGTTTTATTCCACTCCATTTGATTATACTTTCAGGCCATTGATCTTCTACAAGACACACAATTACATCTCTTCTAACAGTTCACTGCCACTCACCCCAATTTTAACCACTATCCTATGCCCCCACTCTTACTCGCACTACTTTTGGCCCTGCATGACCCCTATATAGACTCTTGCACTCTTTTCCAGCCCGTAATACCCACCTCAAAAGTATCTAGAAAATCCAGAAACACCAACCAAACCAACTACCCCTCCTTTCCCCCATCGTCTTCCCCTTCTACTTCCATCCATTTTGCTCACCTTCCAACCCAAAACATCGAAGAGTATGCATATTCAAGTGTACACTATGCACAAATTTTGAGCTTGTGTGCGGGCTTTGGGTGGGCTTCACAAAGGTCATTTGATGTACTGTAATGAATGACTCCTATCAAAACCAAGTTATCTTGTGTGGGTGTTGGCGATATCTATGGGTGTGTGATTGTGAGAATTCTCGCGGTGGTATGTATGATTTTTCGACCTTGAGTCGAACAGAGGGATCCAAGAGTTTTGCCGTTGAAAGTGTCAACTGTGGTATGCGAAACTCGGGACTTGGGTTTGATTGTGAGAAATAGGCGTGGTATGGTTCAGGGTTGAGGAAGAGATCGATTTCCATTCCTCTGGACCTCGCCGCTGCCCGTTGAGAACTTAACTTCTCTTCATGGCACAGAAATGAGACGACCATGAGTGAGTGAATCATCCCACCCACTTCATTTATCCTTTCTAAAATACGAGGCTCTGTGAGCTAACTCCAACATACAAGCCTTCATGACTGACGTAGAGGTTGTGCTTATCGATTTGAGAATTTCTCATTCTGCCAGTACATTATGGATATCCAATAGACACTTTAAACCGCACCAACTTTTCCTATTTTCTTGATGCAACATTTGAGGCGTATAAATACAGCGCAGGATTATACCGAATCTCCATCCATTTTCATACGGCCAAGGTCGATCCTGTATTCAGAGCAGCTTCAAATAGGCGAAGACGGTATAACCACCTTTGACTCCTTGATATACTGACCTTCTCTCGTACAAAACCCAGCATGTAGCTGCGATGAGAGTAAGGGTGGCGAATTCATCATAGGCGAAGGAATTGGTGGTGTAAAAGCCAACGGAGATAGATGCGGGGCCGGGATAGACCCCAGACGAGAATGAGTAGAATCCCTCATTTTATCATCTAGCCCCTTTGATCTCGATCTTGGACTACCACCCAAACCTCCATGATGATAACTTGTCGATGAATGGGTCCTGCTCTCATTCTCATCCCCACCCTCATTCCCATTTTCCAAACCAATTTCCATGGTCCTATTACTTCGCCCTCCTATGAACTCAGACTTGTTCCCGCTTTCTATCTTCACATTATTTTCCAGTTCCAGACCATCGAATCCTGTTCGTGTTGAATTCGGGGGAATTCTTCTTTCGGGCACTTCTGGGATTGCCGCATTTCGAAAATGATTGGGGAAGAATTTACGGAGGAGTGGTCGGAGAGTAGCGAGACATGCGGCGAAGATAGCGATTCCGGGTTCGACCGTGGACCAAATGGCTAGGGAGACGCTTTTGTAGAGGAAATCGTCCATGTTCAGGATGGTTGTTATGGTGCTGATGCGAATTAAGGTTGCTGTGCTGGCACTGGAGATGGGAGGGAGGTTAGTTTTTTTTTGTGAAGGAATCATTCCTTTTTAACAAAGTTCAAGGGGGAAATGGAGAGGAAATAAATAAAGTACAAGAGCAGAACTCACAGAGCACCACACGCTACAATCCCCCCAACAATAATCTTCACCCCAGAGGGCATTTGTACATTCCACAACATGACAATTGGCAACAGCGCCAGCGACCAATCAGTTCCCGCACTTATGATACTGTGTAAATATGTTCCACCCAGCACAATCCCGTCCGGCAAACAATGCCCAGTACCAACAGTATGATCTTCGGGAAAAGTTTCAGCGTATCTTTCCCAAATAAAAGGAATCGGCCAACATTGTATAACCACACACCAGAGATAAGCAAATCCGAACAGTAGTCCTATCCACATAATGCATTTTAGGGCGAGGCGCTGCCAAGGGGACAAAATGATGCGCAAGTAGAAGAGGGCGATGGAGGTTTTTATTGCCGTCATTGCAAGTACGTAGGACCATTCGCCGAAATACCAATACTGTTTATAGCATTAGTAAGGGTTTGAGTTGAACATTATGATGATGAGCAGCGTATTTTCTAGTTGAGGAAGGAACGTACTCGGACTGCCCATAGAAAATCACTCTCGTCCAAATCTATCTGGTGCTTTCCGGTACCATAGTGTAAACCTATCAACACAAAACTGGTATACATTGTATAAATCCCCTGTCGTCGCATGGCCCATTAGCTATTGTTTTGATTTAACTGATTGACTTACATAGGACTCAACCATTTTAACGTACCAGACTCAAAACAATCAGCCAATCATCAAACCCTATCATCTTCTGCATACAAAACCTCACATAAAATCGCAATATCACCCCAATGAATGCTATTGGATAGCATACGAAAACGGCCGCATAAAGCTCCCATGCATGACTTTCCCCCATTGTGATTGTTCCTTCTTCTCGCATGCAATTGCTAGTAATAACTCAAATTCGAATTCGGAAAATTCCTATCAGCCCCAAAGACAAAGACAAGGCGCAAGAGTTTCTTTTTGGTGTCCAGGATAGACAGGATTTTTACAGCTCTAGCTAGATGATTTGAAAGCGATTCGAACTTCACCTCGGCAGGCTTGAGTTTTCGAGGTTGTCATTACTTGCCCAGAATTAGCTTCATTTTTGAAACAACCGCAAATCTTGCTTTTGAGCTAAACAGTGTTGGACTGAGAACTCGAATTTACATATGTACTATAATTCCAACTGTAGAGAATCTTGTAGAGAGTTAAGAGGCTTGCCGATTTCGCAATGAATTTCCACCCAAATTCCACACTTGAAATTTACCTAGGTATAAAATGCTCGCCAAAACAGACCTTTGAGACTACGGAGTAGTGTATACTACCTACTACTAGGTATGTAATCGGAAAAACCCCAATAATATTTAATCTTTATTCAGGAAGGGTGGGGGTAGTAAAGAATCCGGTGATGCGGTGAAGAGATCAAGGTTGTAGGGGTAGAGAGATCTAAGTTAAAGACTATATAGTATTATAGGCCTTAGCGTCACTCTAATCGCACTTGCCATATTTATGCCTAACAGCGGAGCCATTATTATGTGGATATTGAAGGGGATATCAATCTTTCTGATAGGCAAGTTCCTTATTTTTCAATACTTTTTTATTAATGCCAAGAACAAAATTATGAATGAGCGTAGTAGATCACTCTGAAGAAACTCGTGTCGCCAGGGATTCCACAACTCGGAAACAAGCGAAATTGATTATCCATGTCCTCATTGATCATTCTATGGTACCTGCTAGTTTACCCGAGCCATGGACTTGGAAATTGCTACCTTAAATCCTAATGGTATAAGTTGTGGTGAGTGCTTTTATGTGCGTTCCACTGTCCTTTCAACGACTCCCCTCTCTAGCAGCTTGAGTAGCTAATACATGTATGGCGACAAGACTACAGGCTAGAGCTACCACGTTTTTTTTGTTCTTTTTGAAAAGGATAATTCTTCGGTGCGTGTGCGGATTGTATCGAGTCTGTGCAAAAGGTATTTGGACTCGAGGGGCTTTTGCGATCATCCGCTAAACCCCAGCCTTTGGCTAGTATTTCTGCTAGCTTCACCAACCAACTGGGGCAATTCGGCGGATCCACGTCGTTGGTGTATTATTATGTAGATCAAATTCTCTCGCCCCCACTAAGTTTTACGGTCCGGGACTATTTCGCGGGGTTGGTTATGTATTTGATTTTTGATCTGTGGAGTGGGGATGCGGCAAGGATTTCGACTTATTTGGGATGATTCGATTTTACAAGGGTTTTCGATTGAGTGCGGTGTTGGGGGGCCGATTGTTGATTGGGTCGGGGTGCTTCGTAACGTATGCCAGATCTGGTTATGCGTAGTGTTGAAAAACAGAAGATACCCAGGTTCAAAGAACGAAGTATGCCAGCTGCAGTTGTGCATGTTGAGGAGGGGAGGTACCCAGGTTCTGAAAACGAAGTATGACATTTCGACTTTTCTGTCACAGTGTATGGTTGCCAGACAAAGGTCACCGGGGAGGAAATTGAATAAAGGGGTTTGTCGCTTCGAGCGCTCAGTGTCTTTGACAGGGACCTGGGAATTATTTTTGCTGTAACTATCTCAAACTTGAAAACAATCAGCATATGGCACTTCTGGTAGCAAAAAGGAGAGTTACTACTTATCAAGAGCAGTAGTGGCTTTCTGGTGGTGTGCGTAAATGTGCAGGGTGATTTTGGAGATCGATTGAAAGTGCGTAAGGAAAGTCGTAAGACATATCTCAGTCGAAAGAAGAAATGGTTTGTGCCATTTTTAAATTGTCAGTGTAAGCCCACCAGAAGGCGTTAGACTGCTGAACAGTTGAGAAGATGGTATCGAATTATTGCTAACTATCAAAGAGTTGGAAGTAGAGAAACAGATAAGCTGATTAATCATTGAGTAGAGAGGGAGAAATGGACTTTGATAAATTTTTGGGTGTTTCGATTGTTTGTGAGTCTAAATTGGGAGATATGAAGGCGATCTCATGGAAATAAGCTTATTAAAAATCGGAGTTTTGGCAAAGTGAAGGGTAATGGGAGCCCACGGAGTCCTAGGTAGTATAACCTCTTGAATAGGTAGAAGATATCACGCATCATGCTCCCACTCTGTTATGTTGCAAACAATAAAACAGTGGGTAGAGGGTTAATGGGAGTGTAGTGGGCGGCAAATAATCTGGAGCCAATAGCTGAAGAGCTTTTGACCTTCGAAAAGGTAGTTTTGCACGTCGTAAAGCGGTGGGTAGAAAGAATATCGGGGTGTAATGGGGAGCACCTGACCTCCATCCAATAGATGAGAAGCTTATTGCCTTTCATAAAGTAGTTTTGCATGTCGTAAAGCGGTAGAAGGGAATTTGCCTGGCAGTAAGAACGATTCTGCCGTCCTTATCACGGGAATAGGGTATTAGAGCCAATGGCAGGTCAGGATCCTGTGGTCTAGTTTCTAATGTTGCATGCCGTAAAGCGGTGCGGCTGCTTTAGACCCCCATCTAGTTGGCAGAAAAGGAAGCCTCCTTCAACAGAAAGTGGATCTCCTGCCTTTTGGGATTCTTCTTCCCTATTAGAAGCGGCGACCACTCAGTTTTTCCTGCTAATCAGTAGAAACACCCAACTTGAGAGATTCCATTACCATCATCATCATCATTAACCAGATATCTTTTGGATAATCCTCCCGAAAGAAGGAATAATCACTTACATTTATACTATACTTCAAGTTTTACATCTTATTTCCCACTCTAGTCTCAAATATCGCAATCGAATACAGGACGGGCTGGCTATTTTAACGAAGTCTATTCTTATTCGAAAACAAATAAGCCGGTGGAAATGTAAACAAATACCTCTTAGAAAGCGTACAGAAATTTTAAACTAATTAAGAAATGTGTGACTAGCATCATGACTTGAATGTGTGCTAGCCAGATGGAAATTTATTCATACCTCCCCATTCTCATTATTCATCCTTTTCATTGTTATTCTTACTCAATACGATCACTGAGTGTCAGATCGTTATTTTGTCATATCAATCTATCTTCTAGTTAAATATGATGTAAAACTACCGATACTATGCTCATTGAGAAGACACTGGGAAGACCTTAAACTATTGAATTGAAAAATTAAAAATGAGTAAATCCAATTGTGATTCCTGAAATTCTTACTGTATACGTTGTAAAGAGATTAGATTCCGTTAGACCAGCCTTCCTGATGGCAGAAAACTCGAATGACCAATCGAGGAGGATGCTCGTGACCTCTAAATTGTAATGTTGCGTATCATAAAGCGGTGCGGCTGTGGTAGGATGTACCTCATATCTGGCCTGACGAGGCTTGGAGTGCCAAGAAGAGTCTTCTGGCCAATGGGGAAGGGTACTCGTGATGTCTTCCTCGTATTGTTGCAGATCGTAAAGCGGTGCGGCTGTTTTAGACCTCCTCATAGCTGGATCAAGCAGATAAAAGTGGCAGAAAGAAGTGGCAGAAAGAAGTGGCAAAAAGACCCCCTTAGCCAATAACAGAGGATAATCGTGACTTCTTCCTCTCCCAAGATCGTTGTTGCATATCATGAAGCGGTGAGGCTGCTTTAGATTTACCTCAAGGCTGGCTTAATCAAGCAAGAAGTGGCAAAACCACCCCCTCAGCCAATAGATGGGGATACTCGTGACTTCCTCCTTGTATTGTTGCACATCATAATGCGGTATGGCTGCTTTAGACCCCCACCTTACCTGGCAGAAAGATCGAAGAACCAATGAGGATTTGAATTACTGCTTGTCCGTATCGTTATTCTAGTAAACCATCATGGCTACCCTGTCTAGGTTCCCTTTGCGAAGTCGATTCTGGCAGAATTAGATAAGTTTGATTACTCCTGGGAATACTTTATACTTGTATCAAGCTATTTTGAGGCCTACTTTAAGGTATTTACAATTATCTTGACCATGGGACATAGACCTGAACATGATTCTTTTTAAATGACCTTCTTTTGAATCCATCACATCTTATACTTAGTAAGGCTTTTTTCCATCTTCAATCATTCAAAAAACATGAATTTGAATAACAGTCTCAAGCAACATGATTGTCACACAGTCACACAATGGCAACAGTGGTGACAGCCTTCAAATTTCTCAACACTAACTGAAAATTGACTTCTTCAACTAATTTTCTATACAAGAAGGATATTAGAAAGTCAAAGTACCTTATTAGTCCAAATATTAGTTCTTTCATAGTTTTTTAGGTGGCTGCAAAATATCTTTGTCTGCATAACATACTTTGGTGAGGTATGACAGCCCCCAAGCCTACCCATCCAACACTTAACTACCACCCTCGGAAAATTAGATTTAAGAGAAAAGAAATTCATTGAATCGATTTTTAAACGTCTTAATAATAGTAAAAGATGACAATTAAAGTTGAAAATACTGTTGGTGTACAAATAATGTTAAGTGATTCGACCGTGACCGGGTCGGTGGTCTCTGACTCATCAAAGTGAGAAATATTTCCTCCTTCAAAAAGAAAATCTAAATGGCCTGAATTTTAGATATTTTTCTTCTATATTGATTCTTTCTATTAAATGACTGCAGCATCAGTGCATATACTATTTATTGCATTGTCGAGCTCTCACTCATATTCGTTTGGTCTTCGAACCTTCAAGATACCAAGTCAACTATTATGGCAATCGAGTCTTTCATTTCAACTTACAGTATCGTACGTCTGAAGGCCAAATTGAGTTGCTCCTCACCTTATTAAGTTTCCATAACAAATCCACAGAAAAAGCAACATGGATTTACTGACCACTCGAAGGTAACATTTTCCTACATACTCATCTTATTTTCCCCTAGGTTCATCGGCAAAATGGCTCATATGAGGCCACTTTCTACCTTCGCATTTCTTTTCTCCGTAGTAAATTTTGTATACTTCTTTCTTTCCAAATACAAATGCCACTTGATTACCATTTTTCCCATTTGATCATTCAACAGAGATTTCGCCCGATAAATCTGCATCTAAATCTGAACCGCAATCCATATACTAGCCTCACATCGAGCATTAGGTTCAACCTATAGTTGTAGAGCCGATATCTTCTCCTGCATATCTAATCTTTCAGTCTATCCAAGTATTGATTGGAAACATGACAAAATAAAATTGTGACTCATGACACCTTGTCAAGTTTCCGTCCCAACCTCGGATGTAATTCATTGACACCTTCAAACCACGCCACATCCCGTCCTCTATACCAACTGTTGCACATCTGAAATATTTTAATCTTAAAGCGATCCACTCATGAGATTCATATCCCTGTTCTGTTGCAGATCTAAAAATTGACAATCTTAAAGGTTGTGGATCTAGCTGCCAACTGTTGAATTCAATTTTGACTTGATTCCGCTTTGTGGGTGACCTGATGCTTCTACTGGCTATATACACTTTCCTCACTCATGAATGTTGCACATCTCAGTTTTTCTGCCCAAAGCGAGCCAGTAAAAGGATGTATAGCTTTGCTCTGTTGCAATTAAGGTTTTGAGTCTAGCATACAACTTCACGTTCAAATTCTCATGTCATTTCCCAATATGCTGTCTGAATTCACTTTGTGCATATTATAATGCGAGCACTAAGCCCCCCACTCAAGATCTATTCCTATACCGAACCGGATACATTGGAAGCTTCCAGGTTTGTTCTGAAGTTCCGAGGTCTCTCATGTAATGTCTTATTCGCTGAATGAGTAGCACTTTCTAATATTCTTGAAGTTCAATTTGTTAGGTCAGTATCATTTTATCTTGAGCTACAGAAGGAGGGGACCGCTCAGGCAATCACTGCACGCGTCTCAATTCACAATGCTGAGCTGGAGAATGACAATTGATGTCATGTGCTTGCTATGAGCTTTCAATTAGTCACAATAAGGTGAAATTTGATGCACAACTTTATTAGTCTCTTGAATAAAAGCAGCCAGTAGAAAACAGTGATCCGATACCTAACATTGAATACCTGATTCTTTAGCTCCGGAGGGTTTGATCTGTCCAGCCTTCCATATCACGCCATTTTATATATTATCAGCCATTCATGTCAAGGATGTTAGTTGTGCTGCTCATCTGTATCAAAAACACGTGGGTTAGATACCTTCAGCTATTGGATGTTTTATTCTGATAATGTGTTGCCCATATGATACCAAATACACGTGGGTCTGGAACCTTTAGCTACTGGGTAGATCTGTCATCCAAACCCAAATCTTTCAATTTCTTGCCCGTATAGAACTATAGTGGCGTAAAAATGAGCCAATCCCGTCAATATTAATTGTCTTGTTGCCCATCTGAAACTGATATCAATTCCATGTGGGATTGAGGCCTCCGGCAAGTGATCGAAATCAATATCTCAACCATTTCTTCTTGCTTTCTTGCCTATCAGAAATCTAGTGGCTTGGACGTGAGCAAATAATATCACGATCTACTACTTTGATGCTCATCTACACTCTAAAGCCTTTCTATATTGAGTTAGTGGTGTAGAAAGCCTCTGTATCGCAATTCAAGATTGGTTTCGGAACCCGCACAATCATTTGACAAGACAGTTCCTCCACCTTTTCTACTGCGTGAAATCACCCAGCCTCAATGTAATTCACTTTTAGTAAGTTATACCACATCGATAAAAATTATTCACAAATACACCACTAAAAATATGCTTTGTACTGTTCTGGATCTTGAAGAACGCTCTACGTTTGGTTCACAATCCAGCTCACAGCAAGGTGTAATTGCTTTATTACCTCTACGTCAATCAACAATTAATAATAATCCTTTATTTAATCAACAGGACATTAAGTAGACAGCCTTCATTCACCAAACATATTCGCTGTTCATTAAAGCTTAAGTTTGTCATGTAATTCAGTGCATCCTTCATCAGGGGCCCGAAGCGAGAATAGCCGACTTGTCACATTCCTGTCCGATTGGCTCTGCTGGATTTCACATTTGACAATGTTCATCACAATGAGGAATAATACGATTATACTACAACCTTAGAACTTGGGTCTTTTTGTGCTTCTACCTTTGAATTTAGTCTTAATATAACTGAGCGCTTGGGGACGCTAATTTTTACATAGCCCGTAAATTTGAGGAAAAGTGGGAATGTTCTAGAAAACAGGTCATGTAGGCCCATCAGATCCAAGATTTACCGCGGTAAGTCTATAAAGAGGTACCCATGGAGGTAGCCTCGGCATGATGATCCAATCAACCAGGATCGGGAAATATTAGTTAGCTCAAGGACGAATTTAAAATTTTCCACTAGATTTTACAACCCCGGCTCCTGGTTTTCTCCAAAGTTTTGATCTCGTACCAAACATTCTTACTTCTCTATACACCAAACTTTTGATCGTAAGGTCCTCCAGTTATCCAGTGTATTATATGTACACATCAAGGGTCTTTGGACATCCAGAATTATTCTGGGCGTGCGACTGGACTGGTTAACAGTTGCATAGAGCGATTTCCGTTTTTAGTGACCTTCATGATAAATGAAGACTCTTCGGAGGACTGGAATAATCTGTAAGTTTTTAATTAACATCCATTTCCCAACCTGCCTTAGTGGCTTACACATGCTCTATCAGATCCTAACTCTCTTATCCCCTTAGTGCCAGGACGGAATGCTCAGAATTTCTCAATACGCATCTCACTTGTGCTACCGATACTACCCAGTGTTGGTAGCGCAAGTGAGATTATTTATAGTAGCTGTCAATGGTAAGTTCTATCCCACTCCAACCGTCATCCGATTGTTACTAATCGTCATGTCACACCACAGTGCCAGCGACACAAGACACCAGACTAAAAGCTTTGATCGAAGAAGTCGCTCTTTTCAGACAAGCCGAGTGCTTTCAAGAAGCTCCGGCCCAGAAGTTGGAATTTTCAAGGGAATTCCTAACTCTGTGGTCCACGAATGGCCTGCTGTCTTCTTTGGCTGAGGGGCCTTCCTTGGGGCAACCCCAATGATACCAAACAAGATCACAGCGCCAGGAACTCAATCGTTGAAGTATCCGCTTCTTCCACTTCTTAAGGTATTCCTCATGTTCTCTTAGTCCTCAATTCACCTGGCTGACTCGTGACATAGAAACCACCTCTCTCCCCGGAGATCAAGAACAAGATTACTCCGAATCTTAACACGAGCCACGAATTCGAAATTAAAAAAAGAGGATGAGAATACAAAGGGAAAATGAAAAGAGACTTGGCGGAGAAGCTTGGTAGAAATGTCCATATTCATTCTCTCTTTGAATTCTTCGTCTCGATTTTCAAAGAAGAAGGTCATCACTTGGCCAAATTATGAAGAGAGAATTTCGACAATCTAGTCAGGAGATTCGGAGGAAAAGAATGACCAGGACGTGGCCATGGAAGACAGTGGAGAGTTAGAACAAACCTCAAGACTCTCCACTGTCTTTCCAAAATCAAGCTGGAGTTTGGGTTGCAACTCCTCGACCACACAGCTCTAGCCATTTCGCCCCGAACATTCATGATGGAGGATTACAGTAAGAATTACAATTATAATACCAATCAGAATCAAACACATGCTTCTGCCGTTGAATTGTGACGATTGCGTATACTGCATTCTCCAAAAACTTACTGGCTTTGTTCATTCACCCTCTCCAAGTCATGTTCAGATAGTCATTTTCACCCAGGATGGTGAGAGTAAAGGTACTTAATCGTGATTGTAACTGTTGAATTTGGTGTGAGACAGGATTCAATGATATCTACGAGTTATGCAACTAATATTGTGCACAGAGGCTAGTCTTCAATTACAACGAAGGAAATTTTCCCAATGTAGGTTTTCAGGTACAAGGGGTGTATAAAGTCATAGATGGAGGTCTGACTTGTCTATGAAACGACGATGGCTTTATTCGCAGTTAAGCTGGTCTCGAGGTCAGGCACCCAAGGCCTATCAGTAACTAGGATGGAGTGCAAGTAGATTGGGATGCACAAACAAAATATGAGAATGCGATGCTGCAGCGATAAGTTGTGGCGGAGATGGAGGGAAACCATCGTTTCTGAGAGAACACCGAGGAATATTGGGAGTCAGCGCCTTGTGGTTCTGGGTAATGATGATTGTGATGGTGGCGCTTCATGCTGCTGGAGTTGGGGGCGCAATTGCGGGAAGAACGAAGATCAAAAATGGAAAGAAGCATGAATTAAAGGGGCTTTGTAGTCTTGTCAGCGAAGACTCTTGCGCAACTCCTGCTAATATGCGCACAGTAAGCATAGTTCACCGCAGCCAAACCCAGCCTCGCCGTGTCAGAATAATCCATACTTAAACAACAAGATAGTCTCAGCGACCCGCGGAAGAGATATAGCACCCGCAAACTCTCTACTTTTGTGTAATCGAACTTTCGACATTGAGTCCAGTAAATCCCTGACACAAGATGCGGTACTTGGTACCTTGGCATACATGAGTGGTTGCATGGAAGATTTTTCAGATCATAACGCTGGGAATGGTACTGAAGGTAGTAGTGGGAACTCGGATAACTCGTGCTACATCGTAAAAATGGATCAGAACAAGACGAGCGGGCAGCAATGGTGTAGATTGTTTTCTGCCAGTGGTTGATGGACAGATATTTCTGGAGCAGATTGTGGTATTAACCTGACGCCGCCAAGTTGTGTCAGCAGCACTACTATCGCTTCTAGAAATAGTTCTATGCGTGCCTCCACTAATACCTCCTGAACCTCCTCTACTATTCTGGATATTGATTCAATAGACCTATACGCAATGAATGGGATGTCCAAGACGAGCACAACTAGCTTTGTTTCCACCCTCTCTATCGCCCTTGTCTCCCCTGTTACATCTCTAATGATTAGAAGTCAAATTTTGGTCGTTAGCCAGGCTTTAGTGGAGCTGAAAACATCATCAGTGGTTCTTTATGCTGTATGAAATTTTACCATGACTGGAGGTGAAAAAAGTGGTGAAACCTGCCGGTCTTCGATGAATTGAGACTATATGCATAATATATTCAAGCTGCAGCTTTGATGCCGGCTAAATTAACTTGAAGCCTCGAATAATAATTGTCACTCGTTAACGATATCAAGCATTTAGACAATCACCAGATACTTAAAGCAATGCAATGCGAGATGCAAAATGTGAGAAAGGATTGTAATATTGTATTTAATTTATAGTAGGTAGAGAATGTAAGCCTCGAAGAGAGGTGGATCTATCCTGTAGAATATCAAGTCCAATCTCTCTTCTTGGGCACTTTGATGTAGATTTCCACTTTTGATTTCAGAGGATCTCTGTAAGTAGGATGAGATTCTGGAAACGTTAGGCTAGGATCAAGGAATCACTGTGGTGCGGAGAAAATCTCGCATTGAAAGGCGCACCCATACCCTCCGCATACAATGCTGCAAGCAGCATACTTGCTGGTGTTGGTGTTGCTGATGGTTTCCGCCGGATAGTCGAGCTACACGTTTAGATTAGTACGTGGTTCAAGAGCAGCCAGTGTCCAGAAGAATGAACAGACATCAGTAGAGCATTTGGAAGTAATATTAGTGATGAGGAAGTGTTTACTCGCTGTAAAAAAAATCTTGTTGTGTTGATGTAAAGAAGATCGAAAATGTGAATTAAAAATGAAGGAGCAATGACAAATAAATAAATAAAAATCCAAATTAGCGCTAGGGCAAGAACTAGGGCACGAAAACAAAAGAAAAGCGTGACACGGCTCGATAGCAGACTAGTTTCTCACAATCCCCGCAACTCCTTTCGCTTGAAAGCAAGAAGTGGCAACCTTGAAAGTTCTTACTCCCACCTCCTACATAGTTGGTCCACTTAAACTGAAAAGAAGATCAAATTCTCTCATAATCTTCGATCTCTATTCGGGTTTTGGTGTAAAAGTCTGCAATCCTCGTTTTTGAATAAAAGGTATTCCACGATCCGTTACAATTTGAACTTGGCAAATGCTCACCCTCAAGAAGCAAAACCACGGGAGTACCCAATCATAATCCACGAGTAAAAACGACCACTGCCTACGAGAGATCCCAATCATATGCCCCAAGCTTTTTCAGACAGCTGTCTGTCATCAATTGACATTGTACCAAGAATCTACAAAAATCACCACTCTTCTACGACCACTTTTCGTTTCGCACATCATTGGAGGGACCGAATATCCTTAGATTCCTATCTTTCTCCTGGTCGGCAATCAGTACCATAGATTGTTTGCCCTCGTCTGGAACGGAGGACTGCCAATGCCAACCTCTCTTCGAGCTACCGTGAACAACTTGCGTTACTTCGCGTCCTTCACGGAAAATTCCTGTAAGTCGAACTCAACTTCTCTATCTTCTCAAGTCCTATACCAGTAATAATTTGTGCTGGTGCTGATAATTCTTGGCTCACATCATTCTTAGGAGATTAGCACTACCAGCGGGAACTTAACCGGGTTATATTACTTGTGGCTGAACGTCGATCAGTCCACAAATCCAACCTTTCCCGATACTTTCCAGCACATTTTTATTCATGGTATGTTAGTCATCCAGTGTGGCGCGTCTTCGCACATAGCTAATATTATAGCATAGTAGTTCTGCTGCTCAAAATTTGACAAGATATAGCATCGGCGTCGGAACAACTGGATATTCTTGACCCTCGAGCATTGGTCAGTTTCTTGGTTAAAATCTTACGAAAGCACCATGATAACGACCCCAACGACAAATCCCCCAACTATAACCTTCACGTGTGCTAGATCTTCCATTGAAAGGAGATGGAAGACTTTGGCTAAGGTAGCAACGTTCAACTGTAAGCTAACAACTGTCTTTCACCTTGAGAGTTGGTGATATAATCTAACATGCCCGTAGTAAGCGTTTGATCTTGAATCCATTCTCTTCAAAGTTTGAAGTCGGATGGTAGCGCGGTGCATCTCTGCACAATACTACGAAAAGTACAGCAAGTCTCACCTGGGTCCAGTCTGGAAGATCTTCTGGCCGAGGTGCCCAATACAATGGCGCCTCGGCCAAGATCATCCAAGAAGCTCTCGCTCGTGAGACGCTCTCAAAATAGATATTCTGGAATTCGTGGAGGTATCTTAACCTCCAGTTTGCGATAATGTCGCCAATGGCTTCCAAGTTCGTTGTGGCGGAGACGTACCTGAAGCCATCTTCCTCTTCCCACATCGATGGAAGACAGATGGCAAACCTTGACTATAGTTGATCCTCTGATATTGATATCGTTGGAAGTTTCAAGAGGGAAGAGAAGACTACATCCTATTCCGATTCCACAGTGACAGAAGAAAGGTCAAGTACCAAGGTATATTTGATGAAAAACTGGAAGGATATAGAAGATAGGGTTCGTGTATGTATAGTTATGTAAAGAACAATGGAAATTATGTACTATGGATACTTACTTCACTGTGAGCCACAAAAAATGGTGACTTGTGAGAGTTGGTTGTCTTTTGAGTCCAATACGTATGTAACAGTACGTTGCCACCCAAAATCTCCGACAAAGCTAACATGAACGAAGTTAGGTCTTATTGGAAACCCACGATGCTCGCCCGCAGGATGGATCCAAGGATTCAAAGATTGCCTTACGGATAGCCAAGAGAAGTGGCATCGCCTCTATCCTTGAAACAACATGATGACTACTAGGTAGTCTATGATGCCTTGAATTCCACAACAACAGGGGACCATCCCTTGCTCAGACCGAGTCAAGAGAACGAAGGTATCAAAGTTGCTGGCTATTGTTCAGCCTGAGCTCCATGTGCTTCACCCTGTGCCCTGATTTCCTGTCTCCTGACACTATTACATGACATTCTCCCTTAGGTCTAAACAAAATATGAGCTAAAACTTCATCCAGTCCACCACGATCAACAGATATCTCTCTGTGAACCAAGCAGTCTCTCACAACTGTAGTTCAGTCTTGAAAATATCTCCCTATTCAGGCTACTTCCAATATATTTCCCGGCGAACGTACCCCTACAGATAGATATAACCGTACAGTGGGCATGCTACATACAATTGATTAAGAACTGCAAAATTTTATGTTCTCACACAGCATGAACGCAACAGTTTTACAAGGACGTGCTTTGTATTTTTCATCTCCCAGAAACTGGAAATCCATTGCAACCCATGACTAAGCCCTTTCTCCTGGCTAAATTTGGGTCTGAAATCATATTGGACCATCTCTGGTATTCACATGGCCCTTTCCAATATATCAGCTTCGTTCTTGGTTGAGCCATGGACTGGTGAAATGTCTTTACGAAAAACAGCTTGGGTTGAGATTATAATTCCCGCACCAACCCATGCGCAAGCTAATACTAGTCTACTGAAATCTGCTAAAGATCGAGTGTCACTGAACGTAAATCATATAGATTGCAGGCTCGGACTGATTGAGTTATGTACACGGCACTTGTGAATCATTCTCAAAGTTGCCGTTGGGTGCAGATTGGTAAGATGGCGATATTATGGCGGAATTTCTAATTAAATCTCCAAAAAACCCCCAGAGAGTCAAATATAAAAAGCAGCCCATGTCTGGAGCTCATGGCTCTTGATCTCAGAATCAAGAAGTGCCCACAAAGTATAGGTTCTAGAATTTTATCTCCATAAATCAGCATAGATAAAACAAATCAATTATCTCCCTGTGAGTAGTGCAATGCGGTTACAAAGGATTGGGCCGTATTGAAGTCTATGGTATAATGCAACTGACATAGTTAGCCTTACATCCTTTACTCTTATTCCGGATGTTGGGCATCCTTTTCTGCTTCTAGTCCAATACCAAGCTACCAGCCCATCCTTTTTTGGGTTTTGACCAACGTCCGGAACAATAGACACGAATCTTGAGGAATCACTTCGACGAAAATACAAACCGGGTGAAGCGCCCCGAAAAGAAATAAGGTATGAGTTAAAGGCGATAGTAATAGTGGTAGTCCCAACAAAAGTAGTCACGAACTATTTGAGAGAAGCCCACACTTCAGTAACCCCAACGAACCTTTAATTGCAAGCTCTGGCTGACATCATAATTTGAGTTTTGACGTCTACGGTTTGACGAAGAGACAGGAGAGATAAACCTGCTTTGCTTGTAACTTTGCATAGGGGATGAAAGGCTCGGTCTATATTTTGAAAATGAACAGTAGGGATTTCCGCGGAGCCTTGGGATCTGGAAACGAACAACTACCTCCTCTCTTACAAAACGACTATGACTGAAGCAATCTTTTGCAGACGTTTCTCTTCATCCATCTGCGCCAAGCATTTTCCCAAAGGTACCACCTTAAAACCCGAGGATCGGTCCCAGACTCTGTTCCCATAGAACAAAGAGGTGTATCTTTAAGCAGATCCAGTATGCGCTGTTACAAAGTAATGAAGTAGTATCTCTTCAGAAAGAATTGCTTTGTCTTTCAGACTGACAAGCCTCGAAGCTCAGGATTTAGTCGAAACGACCCCCAAAGACTACATTTACACCGTTAGGTACCACAATAATCAACACGGTGCAACCACTAAGCTCCTCTTTTATATGGTCATACCTGAAACCGCAACTATGATTAGATTCTCGGCAATGGAGCAGTTAAGATCCTTGGGGGAATTGCATCCATAACTACTGAAATGTGGATTCCCAAAAAGCAAAAGATTGTCTTCTTAAAAGATATCGATGGTCATTCTCGGGACCATCTGAGTAGCAATGATACTTTCGGCATATTTGCTATCAAATTGGCGACTAACTCAATTAGATGGTGCTCGCCGCAATAGAACTCTTGAATGTATCATAATCTTACAGACCTTAGCCCACATAAGACAGGGCATTTAAAAATCACGTTCGCGGCATTTCGGGAGGAACTTTCTCAGTTGGTGTCGGCGCAGTAGTTCAAATAGTCAGACGAAAAATGGCACACAACTTTCCACCACCAACTCAATGCTTCATACCAACATGTTCAAGTGCAAAGCAATATTAGAAAAATTAAACCGCTGTCAGGCTTCACATTATAAACCGTGATCATCTTCCCCTCGGGAGATAAGTGCGGGATACATTGGCAATTCTTCAACCCATAACCATTTGCAGAAGTCTTAAGCTGAGGCCTTGAATCAAAGCGGTAGGTCAAATCGATTTCAAGCATTTTGATATGGGCTCATTCTCATGCAGCCGTCTTCAACCCCCCCCNCCCTTTCTAAAAAGGGTAAAAAGAGGTATAACAACAGAAGGTTGAAAAAAAAACAGACCCGCAAGAGTAGGAATTCAATTCTGGTACCATTTATCTGTAGTCGGCGTTGCAACAAAACTTAAGCTGGTGGCGTTCCTGGAAGATCTGCTATTCCAACCACACATGCCGGCTTGCTCCCCCACTATCACACAATCAAAAAGATATGCGCTGGACGGTGGGTGACAATATGACTATCAACAAGGATGGATTGATGCTAGTAAACCAGAAAACCTAGGTCGTATTGAACTGGCTTAACGAGATGTCTCATCCCGCGAAGAACCACGTGGATAGTACTTCGTAGTGGAAGGAAAGTCCGTAAATACCAATGCAAGCAGACCGTTGAAACCATGGAACGGCACAATTGAAACCTTATTGGTCTGTAGACAGGCTATGTTTAAGAGCCGACTCAAAGCCTCAGCTCTCAGCATGGCTGAGGATAATTGTGAAAGCTCCAAGCCAGAATGTTCCCCTATTCTTGATTAATTGGCGTTTGGCACAACAGTTGGACGAGGAGTTTATGACTTGAGATGGGCAAGTTGACCGGGCTATACAAAGGCACTTTGTTCCCATGGTTAACCATGGTGAAATGAATAAAATAGAATTTTATAACAATCAGAGTTCACGAGTTACTATGATCTCGACTGTTCTTTGTGGCGGAATGGTGTTTCGGTAACCTCGGGAGTGTCGGGAGTAATCTGAAAGTTCGTTTCTGCCTGGAGTCCGAGCCGAACCGATTCCGGGCCGCGCCAAAAAAACAAGTTGATGTCAAAGATTAGATTAGATTGCTTCACAACGCGTCGCGCCACTTCAGCACTTCACTTCACACAACCGTGATGAATCCAATATTCCACCACAGACCGTAGAAATGGAGCAGTGGAAGAATGGCAGACGTGAACTCTTCGAGCAATTGAAAAAGGTCTGCAACAATATTGAACAGAACCTCAGCAATGGTAAGATTACATCCAGATCAATTGAGATTGTTTACTGATCGTGCGTGCATCGCAGAACTTGTGGATGGCGATAATACCATTATCCGAAAAGATGATTTGAAGGAATTGCTTTTGAGGGTGAAGGCCTCTGAAACTGAAAATGAAAAGCACGCTGCTCAGATTCGATCGAATGAAAATTCGCTACAGGAGAAGGGTTTGAAGATAAAGATTTTGGAGGAAGAAAACTCAAGACTCAAGGAGGAGCTGCGATCAAACAGAAATGCAGTGTCTCGAGCCGACAGACTAGATGAAGAAAACAGCCGTCTCGCGGAGGAGCTAAAGAAACATCAGAGTGTAGCTTCAAGATTGGGAGATCTTGAGCAACAGAACAAAAAGTTGTCGATGGAATTGAGCAATGCCGCCATACGAGCCAGAGATGTCGAGCTTTCTAGTACCGATCATGAGAGGTCGAGTTCCTTTGATAATGGACAAGTACCTTCGATGGGTCGACAGATGAATTATAAAGAACTCTTGCATGAGTACCTGCGTGTCAAGGAACAGTGGTCGACTCAGAAAGAACGATCAGACAAACTTGCCGAAACTTTACGGGAAAGAAATTTGAAGTTACGCCAATGGCAAGCGTGGGCTGAGGAGCACCAGACGCCCTTTGAGAACAAAGCTGACACTTCCAATGCACAAACGCAAGAAACTCGGAAATTGAGGTTAAGATCGCAAGAACTGGAGGGCAAGGCTGCGATGCCCGGACCAATGTTTCGCAGTGATCCAGGAGATAGTGTTCTCCCTCCTCAACCTTTGGAAGTTCCTGTGGTAAGTCCTACAAAAGATCCGCAAGCATACGAGAAAAATCGTCAATCTGGTCTGGCTGGTTTTGAGCATGAGAATGATGGCAATGAACAAGCAGATCATGAATCCCCCCAACTTCCGAGGTATGGACGCAGATCTCAGCGTATGCTAAGCGTGGAAGAGACTCGGTTCTTGTCTATTGAGCCTCATCGTTCGAGTTCAACACAAGATCCCGAATCCTCTCTATCTGGTGGTGGGGAAAATGCTATTGTCGGCGAACTAAATATGGAGACACCCAAGGTGCTGTCATCCGACAATCTCCCTGAATTTATATCTGCTCGTCCAGTTCGGAAGAGGAAAAGGAACGACCGCGAATCACAACAAACGCCTATACCTAAGGTCAAGGTAGAGTATCTAAGCTCAAGTAGCCCCACCATAGCTAGGATACTTCATGCCAGTGAAAGTCTTGATTTAGATGACATTGGTGACAAGGTTGTAACACCTAGAAAGCGCCGCAGGGCATTTGAGCCATTTGTGGAGGACGTCGAGAATGAAGTCGAGAATAAAATGGATGATGAGATGTTGCTTGATGATAATATGGATCAGGGAAATGAAGCCCCCGCTCATGTCACAGTTGGGCAGCCACGGAGGAAAATGATTACGCCAGCGAGCAAGAGGGGCAAGAGCTCAGTCAGCACCCCTTTGCGACCACTCAGTACCAATAATCGTATCCTTCCAAATACAGTGGATATGAATATTCCTGCAAAACGGCAACCAAAATCAAGAGCTATCAATAGAGGAGTGGACGAAATACTCGAGTCTGGAGAGTTAACAAGCCCCGCGAAAACCCCTGCCTCTGTGGCAAAAGGACGTATTCATTCCGCTGACCTTCTCGAAAACCTTCTCTCGAGTTCTCCACCAACAAAAGTTACCTCCTATCCAACACCTCAATCTGCAGCTCCAGAAGTACGATCAGTAATACTTCCACCATCCAAGCTGTCTAAAGAAATAACGAAGAACCACGTCAATCAACGAAATATTTTAGATAGCGCTCCACGCTTCTCAAAGTATCGTGATGGCTTCGATCGGCAAGATGAAAGAACTCCGTTGCCCGAAGAAGAGATAGGGCCTGTGGCCCATGAAGACAATGAAGTCATTAAGAAGGCTATCGATCGTCCTCGAGCTGACATTAGGACCGAGATTTCCATACCAGAAAGCAGATTCTCTGTAGGCAATGAAGGAGATCAAACCGACAAGAAACCTCCTAGTCGCCCTAGAACCGGCATTCGGAAAGAAATCTCTAGGCCATCATTGAGAGGTTCCAGACGAGGTTCAACTGCATCTGCCGAGCTGTCCCCAGAACGGAGAACAAAGACATCTCGGGAATCAACTAGGTCACCTACCAAATCTACTCCGGGGGTAAAGTTAGGAAATTCCAAGCCACCGACGACTACGAAGAGGAGATCAAAGAGAGCAGTGGGGCGAGACCTTGACTCAGATGACCCCGAGCAAGAGCCATATCGATTACGACCCGTAGCCACGTTGAAACTTGATCATTTCAAGATAAACCCAAACTTCAATCAAGGTTACGATTATGCTTTCACAGAGGTAGTTCGCGGAAAAGATCGGCAATGTCTTCCTGGCTGTGTTCGAGGAGAATGCTGCGGAAAACAATTTGGTGCTTTGGCGGAAGCTCTTTACCCTGTCAGAGATAATCCTACGAATTCACAAAAAGCAGAGGAAGATTCTCTCCTCGAAGAGTATTTGGGCGATAATAAACATAAAATTTGGACCATGGCAAAACAAGAAAGAAAGGAAACTCTAGCACAAGCTAGAAAGTGGAAACTATCGAACAAAGCGGGGAAGCATCGATCTGTTGTTCCAAGGAGAAGTACACCACCTGGATTTTGGGATGCTGATTTTCCTAACACACAAGAAGATGAGGCATTACGGAAGAAACAAAAGGAGGTGGAGCGCGAAAAAGTAGCTGAAAGATATGCAGAAGCAATGAGGCCAGGGGGTGCGTGGCTGTTCAAAGACGAGTAGCTGATTATTCCACAAGTAATTTTTTGATCACTACGCGGAGTATATATGGGATCTTATGGGCGTTTCTTGGGAGTATAGTTATATATGATACCCTATATGGTTACGGGCTTTCCGATTGCTGTTAGGAGTATTTGTAGTTATTGTTTTTGGCCGGCTGGTTTGGAGCAGCATCATGCACAGCACTGCTAGTACGAATCTATAGCCAATAGCGACACATAGAAATTAACGACGAGTTAGCAAGATTAGTCTGGCTATAACACTTTGAACAGATGAGTACTCGTCGATATCTTTCAGTGTTCACAGGTGCCTTGTAGTTCATAGTTCACATAAATGTTTTCCCTCTTTCCTCGGCTATTTGAAGCATGATATATTCTTCAAACTATTACACAAAATGTATTTGTTGAAAGTATTTCTAACAATGCAAAGATGAAATTTCCTAGAAACTATTTTAATTATTTGTAACTGCTTTGTTGATTCTAGAAAATAGTATTATACACATCAATTGCGGCCTTTTTTTCCCCCTATGAATAGCCCGGCTCCGTTCCACCTTGCTGTGGCTGGATTATTCTAAAGTGTGGCTGATATGCGCTAAATTTAAATCGCGGCTGCGGAAACCACGGGCTTCAACGGCGCAATCAATCAGCATCAATCAGCATCGCGACAAGAATAGACAATCACCACAATTCAGCGACCCTTTGATCTCGTCTGCGACTTACACCAAGGGAGAACGTCAAAAATCTTATCCGGCTAATGATTGCAAGTTATCTCCAAGATGGCTGATCAACCACCAGCAATGCAACATGAGGACTCTATCACTTCTCAGGATCCCAATTTACATGGGGACAAAGGAAAGACGAAGAGCAGAAGGCCAGCAAGTCAGGAACCCACGATTTGATTCCTTATATAGGGGTAGCATACTGATACTTCTCTGCGATAAATAGATACGGCGTTCAGACAACAAAGATTGAAAGCATGGCAGTGAGTGGCGCTTGGGACTGCATTGCGCGAAGATGAAGCTGACACGATACAAGACCAATTCTCACACCAAAATCCGTACTTCCACTATTCTTCGCCATCGGAATCATATTTGCCCCAATCGGTGGAGGTTTGTTATATGCTAGCAATGTGGTCAGTAAATGAAGACCGACCTCTACAGGAGTAGTTTTGATAAGGCCATAACTGATCTTTTCGGAATAGGTCCAAGAAATTATACTCGATTATTCGAAATGCCATACAGATGCGCCAATCTGCGAGGACTACACCGACCCTGGGTCTCTTATGCCTTCTAGTGACGTTACTATGCATTTCAAAAAACCATATGAATACGACGGAACTGCTCCTCAATGGTGTAGAAAGGATATCAATCAAACGTACTACAACGGCTCTGTCGCTCATGCCACCGTTCCAGCTGTGCAATGTCGACTCACCTTTCCAATACATACGGATATGGACCCTCCTGTTCTGTTCTACTATAAGCTTACCAACTTCTATCAAAATCATCGCCGATATGCCAAGTCCTTTGACTCCGACCAGCTTTCCGGGACAGCCGTTTCAGCAAGCACCATCCATTCTAGCGATTGTACACCACTTACGACCGTAAACGACAATGGAGTTGACAAGCCATATTATCCCTGTGGTCTAGCTCCAAACTCAGTCTTTAACGATACGTTCACGAGTCCCTTCCAACAAACTGTCGCGCATGCAAACACCTCCGAAAGCAATGGTGTCTTATATTCCATGAAGAATAATTCTGATGTGTCGTGGAGCAGTGACAAGAAACTGTATGGGCAAACAAAATACAATTGGTCTGATGTTATCGTTCCTCCAAACTGGGTCCAACGATATCCCAACAATTATAGTGACGATTACCATCCCGATCTTGAAAACGATGAAGCATTCCAAGTATGGATGAGACTAGCTGGTTTGCCAACATTCAGCAAATTGGTGCAAAGAAATGACGATGATACTATGAAATCTGGACAATATCAAGTCAACGTCACACATCGTAAGTTTTAGATCTCATCTTCCTTCAAATTTTCCTAACAATCCACAGTTTTTAATGTCACCGCATACGGCGGCACCAAATCCATCATTATTTCTACTCGTACCGTCATGGGCGGCAGAAATCCTTTCCTAGGCATCGCCTACATTGTCGTTGGAGGTCTCTGTGTCCTACTCGGTGCAATTTTCACCGTCACCCATCTTATCAAGCCAAGGAAACTCGGTGACCACACATACCTGAGTTGGAACAATGAAAATCCCTCAACGGCGAATACGAGTGGACGTGAAATGGGTGGGAATATGGGATAGGTCTTGTCCCGAGACTGTACCGGGATGGGAACGTGTAAAATAGAGATGGATGATGAGATATGAGGCAGGGGTTGCTGTATTCGAACATTTATTTCTTATCATTGGGCATCATGGCGTCTAGGTATTATGAGATTTTTGTTTTCTGTGCTGCTTTTGAAAGCAATACGAGGAAAAGTGGATGGAAGGAAGGATTATCTGGCTGGGATGGACAATCAATGGATCCTATGAATGTGTTTTGCTTCTCTTTTTCTGGATTAGAAAGAATTTATTGCCTTGAAATAGGAGTGCGAACTTATCTTGTGTGAATGCAGGGTGATGTTGTGATTTGAGAAGGACACGTCGATTTGTAAGATAAGTTTGTGGAGCAAGTACTCCTATCTCTTTCCTCGATTTTGCGAAAAGATCTTTCCGATGGCGGTACCAACATTTCATTTCTTAATGATCATTCTGGGTGAGTTTGAGCTAGAAGTAAAAGTGGGAAAGGGCGGCGTGAAATGTTGACTTGTGAGTACTTGTATATTTATAACGAAATTGAAAGCTCTTTAATATATTGATGCACAGTCCTGCAGCAAGAGACTAAGTGGACATTGGGTAGATTCGTTTTCTCCCGATGGTATTTAGGGGTTGGGTTAGGATAGGATATCGGTGATAATATGTTTATAGTTGACGAGACGGTGGGAATAGAATATTGGCAAGACATATTCGCTCCATCAAGCTAATCTCACCATATAAGACGGGCCAATATCAGCTTTCTATATCGTCTGTCTCGAAGTCAATCTTCCTCAGCTACCACAAACTTCTGGCATATGCGCATGATATGGATATCTGGTGGAAGTCAGGAGGTTGTTCATATAGTCTATCTCTTTGTATTGATGCCGCATAGATATTCATTGGATACTTATGCTAGATACGGAGAGACGACGGTGACTAGGGATTTGGAGTCGGGGTGGAGATGCTAGTGCATGCCTAGGAGTGTATAAAGTGTCCTTGATCCAGTCGTTATTTGTCCATTCATGTACTATACTTTGCACAACGCGCACTCAATGATCCATTCTCTTTGTATCTCTGTTGTTCGCAGTGAATGGCCATCCGGCGGGCCGCGGGTGTTCTATATGGAGCGTCAAGAGAGCCGCAATTCGTGGGTAGGCCATTATTTTACGGCGATGATATATACTTGTCGGGTGGCGATAATAGGACTTATAGCAATGCTTATTCCTATCTCGCGGAGCAAGTTCCATACTTGGCCCTTTTATGTTACATATACTCGGTAGTACATTTCTCAAGGTTGACAAGGAATAACATCACCGTTAGCTGAATGGGGGCAATATGATAGATGTGCAAGTTTTTGTATAGTTCTCATAGTTCACGATTGCATGAGTACAGGGGAGGTCTTATATACTTAACTAAGAGGTGATTAGTGGTCCAACGACTTCACAGATTTGGGAATCGGCATGTCAAATTCACCTCAGGTGGTTGAACTCTGACCTGGCTTCGAGTGAGGGCTTAGAGTATATAAGAACTTGCGAGGCTTTTGATACTTCTTTGTTCATGTCTAGTTACTATCCTCTACACCATGCTTCATGGAGACTTTCGTTTGCTCATTAAATATTCGATTTCCGGCTCTTCACATTTTGCCATTTTGCCATTTTGCAGGTGTTTCTGCAATCTACAGAGATTTCTGGAAAGAGATGAGATATATATATCGTCAAGGAGTGACGATAATGGATGAATGCATAAAGCCATGTCCAATAATTATGAACTGTGATTTGATTCGATTTGATTTGATAGTGATAAGTCCATAGTAAGATTGGATGGGTGAACTCAGCAATCGAAAGTGGATGGTACCCTCTCGTTGATTATAATGTATCGAGCTTGGGCGGGGCTGTAAGATGATGTTCGTAGAGGGTAAACAATTTGCATTACTCTAGAGGTCGCAGTGGCTGGTCCGAAAATCTCTCATTGGTGTCTATTCTTGTTTACTCAATTTAGGGAGAACTTCGTAGCTCTGAAGTTGAACACCGTTTTGTATTGATTGACGTAAAACGTACTTATACTCGCGAAAGCGACGTTATACGAGTTTGGGGTTGGCAGTTATCGTTGGAACGAGCTCCTAACTAATTATGGGACCTAAAGATATACCATCAAGGGTATATATAAAAAGTCTTTGCCTTATGTTTCATCGACAGCTTTAATAACAAGACCTATGGAGGATGAATAATGTGACCCAGTGGCTCCGGAAGACGAAGGCGGATCATTCGAGAGAATAACAATTTGGTATTGGAGAGACTGCAGAAGAATTACCTGTGGTATTGAAGTTTCTGGCGGTATCGAGTTGAAGAGTTGTTGGAGAAATAAATGACAATGTTACCGAGTTAGTGATGGTAACGATAGTGGAAGATCCGTGACGGTGATCTTGAATTTGGCGAACGTCTCATGGCCACATTGTTGCTACTTGGTATATTCTTTGTAATTTTCAGAACTTGGGACAATTCAATGGGAGTTTTCAAGACGAGGCGCGAGCCAGCTACCAGAACAAGAGTGCGTTAGTTCATTGACACCAGAAATCTAAAGCATTTGTCACGGTGTCATTTTCTCTCTAGGTCTGAGTAGTCGGCGATAACTTACTGGAAAAGTTCCCAGATTTGGCATAATATGGGCATTTATATGTTCGGATTTTAAACTTCCGGGAGGTTTATTGTTGAGGGCAGTGTGGGCAACGAATTTTGTATGGCGAAGCTGCTTGACCGAACGCTTGAGAAGGATCATCGTAATTTGAGAAGTATATAACCAGCTTATCGTCCGCAAATCATTTGGTTATTATTAAATATCAAAAAGTGGTACAACGTACAAAGGTGGCTGGATAAATCGAAGACTGCTGCCATATCAATCTGCCTTCAGGGGGGGTAAGTCTATTGAGCCTATATTAGCAGGACATTCAACTAGTGTATATAGTTTGATTTGCGGGAGGTCAAGAGCAGATTATTATGATGGCAAGTATGATTTGATGGTAGCGCCGGGGATTTGATTTTTCACCGCCGGATGAGGTCGATATCATTAGCAATTCGAACTAAAGCACTGTGATCTTTCCTCTGAGGTATTCTTGATCGGGATCACGAATCTTGCTATATCTTGCGAAATAAAATATTCTCACACGTTCAAAACAAAGCCGGCACCGAATAGTTTCGATGAGAAACTTCGTCGAAGGGGTTATACTTTAGCTGTTGTTTATCAGCTGCCAGTAGGACCAAATATTATCTTTGTAGGATGCATGTAAATCTTAATAGCTCGGGTATGTCCTAAAACCCTTCACTATTAGAGAATATAAACCTTCCGTGAATCGCTGAACCATCAATCCAACGAGCAATAACATCATTTTTCCAAAATTTCAAATGGTTCAATCGATATAGCAGCGCAACCTTTTCCAACTCCAACGTACTATTTGTGTGTGCTATGACGGAAGTGAACTTCGGGATTAGCTAGTACACTACAACGTGGTGTCGGGGCGATATCAAATTCCACGATGATTACCGTGAATACGATATTTGGCAGCAAAAACACTTCGCCGATTGTATCAGCAAAGCTCCGAATTGACGACAAGGATTTTACTGGCAATTCTGGATGTTCTCGTCAGACCATAGAATTGAGGGCTTGGATAATTAAGTTCGCCGAAACAAGTTCTTGTAAATTTCTGACTGATAAGAATTGCCTTTGTCACCCAGCCTGAACACCTACATGAATAACTAATCTTTATTTATGTGCTACAAAGAAGTATATAAACTTAGATCCAAAACAAACGTCACATTTTACAGCCTTCTGAATAGCTGCTAGCATCACAGCATGTGGTTAGCGAAGATTCATTCTGATGCTCTTCTTTCATGAAATGATCAGTATTGTTTGTTCTGAGATCCGATCTATTGAAAAGATAAAGGAAGTCATATTTGATGATAGAATATATCTAATCTAATCTAATAATCTCAACAGCGAACATGCTTCAACATTTACCTGAGACGCTTACCTGACCAGAGGGCTGAAATTTTTGATATCAATGATCACGATTTGTTTCAATCTCTGGTTTTCCTGAACTACAGCCAAGAATATCTGCACATCCCTTCAAATTTCTCAGTCTCCTCTAGATACTCATTCCCTTCTTCAAACCATGGCCTGCCGTTATTGTTCTCAAGAGATCTAACGCTCTTGTGAAAAATTGGAAGACTTTTCGGGTGAAATTGGATGTCCAATAGGCCAGACCGTTGTCTATACCCATCGCGTCCAATGCTTAGAAAAGTGTCGATATTAGGATAACAACCGACATCCCGATCAAATCTGATTTCCTAGATAGACTCAATATTACAAAAGATTCCAAGATACAAACACCTACCCCCTGATTGTTCCATGCCATTCCGGAGTATGGATAACAAGGATATGAATATATCAATGCCGACGGACAAAATAATTCTATCGATACTGTTGTATATGGTATGAGGCTTAACAATAGATCTTAGAGCCAAATGAGTGTGTGTCGAAGATAAAGATGGAGTTGGCTTTTTGTATTCATCCATTCTCTTCCGTCTCGTTCTATTTGCCTATCGAAGCTAAAATCCTAGTGTTTATTTCGGATGGCCCTAGATAGAAGATTTAACTGTCACTCAATATTTGGCCATGGATCTCAGCCAATGTGACAGAGAGGGGAGTACATTAGACCAATTTGCAGCCCGGGCTTTCTCAAATACCGACTCGATGTATAAGGACGAGATGTACCTATCCGAGTTACTAACCTAGTTTTCCGAACCAAAGGTTCCTGAAGGAACGCCGTGATCAATTGCTACATTTGTTTCTGTCGATAGAGTTTCCTCGGCATGCTAACTTATAAGTTATATCATATGCTAATTCAAATAATGGAGCTAGATTGCTCGAATGTACGCGTACTTCAGCCACGTTCTTGGATATTTCAGAATTTTCGACTCATATTGTTTCGACACGTGCTAGCACATCCAGCAAGATTGGACAGCAAGATTGGATGGAAAGGTTCATACGGGCATTGGACATTCCTCGGAGTGTTGTCATCAACTCGCTTTCCGAAAAACTTTTTTACGGCAAACTTGGTTCTATTTATAGCCAAGATCGAATGTTCCGGTGGCCTTTATTCCATTCGAATAATAGGGAGTACCCGATGTCGAATCATGATTATTCGAAGGTTTGTGAGCTTTCAAAAAGATCTTCTAAGATCAGTCCAGCAATTGTTTTGTGGCGTTCTGAAGAAATTTCACTCGATCGCTTGGCCATCTCTTCAATTTCATCTATTGTTTGGTCAAGCTGACTGATATTGGATGGAAGTACTTCCAAGCTAGGGAACGCAGTTTCCCTTGAGGAAATCTCAGGAGAATTCGTGCTCTTGTACGTTCCTGCAATATCATTTGATTCGTTAAAATATTTTCATTGATTGATTAATTTATCGTGAAGGAAGAGCCAGATAGGGCCAAGCTTCATTTGTTTAAGAGGAGGCCTCCGAGTAAGACGGGTTCGCAGATACCTTTCCGGCTAACTCTTTCTCCACCAAAGTCGTTCTGCTTTCATTCGAATAATCATCACCCTGTAATCTGTGGTAGCCAAGTACTTTAACAGCAAATGTGTTCAATCCTGGTTCGGCTTCCGTAGGCCTTTTACTTTGTGCTTTTTTACATCTTGATCGGTCGCTCTTTTTGCGAAAGAATTAAAAGCTTATATTGTTGAAAGTGATGATGTCAATAAGGTCAGAATAACAGAGATTGATTATATAGTGGGAACTTCAAAGTTTCTGGATGCGTATAGATAAATTGAGACAACTTAAAATAAGTTGAGCTGAGCTGAGGTGAACTAAATGGTAACTTAGAATGGTGGAGGGTGCAAAAGTAATGTAGTAGGGAAGCAAAGCTTTATATCGTACTGGAAGCAAGCCTGAATTTGTTCGCTAAACTTTAGTGGATACTATAATAGCTCTTCTAATACATATCAATGGATCATTGAAGTTGTCCCAACCAATGAGTGACTTATGAGGTTAATATAAGTGGGTCCTGTTTCCTTAGTCGACAATTTAAGGGGGACTAACCAAGCGGTAGATTTAGTTAAGTCCAACGGCGAATATTTGATAAACTTGGACATATTCTCACTCTTTATCTTTCTATTAATTATTATATTACGATTGAGTTTTGGCAGTAGCTCCCTGATAGCAGAAAACTCAAATAGCCAAGAGGAAAGGATGCTCTTACCTTGAGTCTTTCCGTTAAATATCTATTTACTCTAATATTCTTTAATATACATTCATTACTTCCCATTAAAACAGTGTAGGCTTCGAAATCAGTTAGTCTATCGCTATAGCCCATATCACAACGCTTCAGAACTCAAAACTACTATTAGCCTATCCTTATAGTCCTAATTTTCATCATGGCGCCTGTGCATTACTTAAACCGAGATATAACCTCCACTATAATGAAACATATCCTAAAGAAACAGCTTATATAGGCATAGCTTCAAAGCATTTGTTGTAGCCCTTATGGGTCTGATACTTTCCGGAATTCGAAACTCTAGTGCATGCAGCTCTTTTTCCGCGAAAGAATGAAGGAAAGGAGCGGAGCGGAGCTATGGTATCTTAAAGATATCAGGGATATTAAAGCTTCACAAAGAGATATTGCTGCAATAGCGCTGCTGACGACTCTAGTACAAGAATCGAACAGCCTGGACTCAAACATTACAGAAGAAAAAATTGCTCAACGTAAAACTATTATATAAGTAAGTATAAACGTTATAAGATCTTAATTATCTTTCTTACAAGATATATAAAATGCATAGAAATCTTGGAAGCGATCCAGTGTTCCCAATAGTCCAGATTGCAGTTCGAAAATGCGCGACTTTTGATTATCCAATCCATTCGTGACATTTGTTTTATCTAAAATATCCAATCAATTTAAAGCATTCAAACGATAACAATATTCTAGGCGTTCTAATATTCGAAAGCCCCTTATTGTCGAACTGAAATCCAGACTATTGAACACAGCAGGAGACTGAGCCTATTCCTGAGCCCCCCATTGCTGTGCTAAGCAATTTTTCACCAAGAACGCCTAGAAGGAGATGCCAAGCAGGGTCATTAGAGACGGCTAGTATATTGAAAGGGACCCCTAAACCTACTTTGAGGATAGTATGATATCATATCTCATTAAAACTTTCACCATTGAAGTCAAAGAAACGACAGCAACAATCTCTGATCCAACAATTCATTGTTCCATCCCAACTTGAACATTGTGTTGCAAAGCAAACCAAACCTGCTAACCTAGGATGGTCACGAGGCCACTAAGGCTCAGGCTACTAGCTTCCAAACACAATGGACGTCGAGGAGGACGAGGAGTTTTACAACGTCCCGGTTCCAGGCCTCGACTCCAGGAATTCTTCCATCATCGCAGCAGTGTGCATGTATCGATACAAACTCAGGGTTATCGTTGATAATGCGGAGCGTTTATGACAAGCATTCTTCGGACTTTTACTTGGTGCGGAAGATCGAAGATGGGAAGAAGATCAGGCTTAAAGACATAGGAGACGGGCCAGTGCTAGACGAGTACATTGTTGCAAAATTACTGTTTCGGGCCCAAGGGGGACGGACAGTAATGTTTCACGTGGCCACTAAAGCTAAGGTGACTAGCTTCCAATCAGGTATGATAATAGGTAGTAGTCGGTAGCCTTCAATCGATATACTCTTTACTACTTACACATTTGGGATAGTTGTGCCCTATAACAAAACCACACTGAACTAAACTCTTCTATTATCCAAGCAGCTAAGAAGAAACGCGGATACTTACTAAAGTTCTCCTCTGGAATACGTAGAAGCAAATTTTGTTTCTGCTATACTGAATGGGAAATAGATAATAAGTCTAATTTTTTTATACCTAAGAAAAATATGAGAATCGAGGATCTGGGAATTATTTGAGGGGCACTCTTCATTATACTACAGAAATATGATACACCCACCAGTTCCCCAGTAACAAAAAAGAAGGCGGGTAAAAAAAAATGCTTCACAAAATGTTAATTCTTCAAACTCCCTAAACTCCACAAAAGCCGTTGGCCGCCAGTCTTGGAAGAAAAGAGCTAGAAGCAAGCGTAAACAAGACCATGAGAAAGTGGTTAACATCTTTAAAAACGACCGTGTTCTGCTATGATGAATCAAGGTAAATGTTCCAAATTCCCTCTCAAGGTTTTTTTTCTAGCAAAAATATGAGATGAATCATGAACGACGAATAATAATTTCATCAAACAACGAAAATACCCCACTGCCAAACGGAAAACTCATCATCCTACCCAAATTGCCATCTTCTCTCAATTTTTTTCCACTGGCATAAAATCGTACCATCTTACCCGAACCAACTCTTAGACTTCGTACCTATTACCTACTCGAGCATCAGGGATCAAACAAGCCTACATCAGCACTCCCTCGCCGACCGGCGCTCAGAACCCCAATCTCCTTGAGCTACCATATCTCCGATCCGCGAGTTAATATTTATTTACAAGCTCAGCTCAGCTCAGCTTGAGTAGGGAACGCCTCTGTATCTTTATATACAAGCATTCCGAGAGACCTCGCATCTACTCTATCTGTTTAGCTTACGAGCAGGACTAGAATGACAACAAATGCACACTGTACGTATTAATGAAAAAATACTACCTCTCCTTATCCCTTTTCATTTACTCACCTCTAATCTCTAAATAGCAATCATTTATTCATATCCATAAGTACTCAATCACTTATATTCCTTCCCCTCGGAAACCCCAACTTCATCTTCATACCCACCAATACCATATCCAAGAACCCCCAATCTCCAGCATAAATGAACAAGTTCTCTCATTTACTTATCCTGCAACCAGTACTCACCATCAGACGCATTCATTTCCATTTCACTTCCGTTTCAATTTCTCACAGAGATACTCGATTCAGACTTCAACTACTTGTACTCGGTGTACGATATACCCCGGGGAAAGAATAATCAGAGAGAGAGAGACAGATAGCGGAATTTTATCTCATCTCATCCAATGCTCCTCCCCTATCATCGCTTATTTCAACCACGCCGTCATTTTCACCATCCACTGAAATATCGGATAAAATTCTATATTTCCCAACACACTGCGTGATAATGGTCCAGGAATGCGATTTCAGTCATCGATAATATAGATATGAATCCTTATGAGGAACCTCGTCCAGTCCCTGAACTACATGTGGATGTGCGAGTTCCAATAATCCCGACAAGATATGTTCTTCGCAGCTCCCTCTTCTGACACAATTCGACTAAATACCTCTTCGTATGCCGGAATCAGTAATGGCGACGCTAGATCTACTCTGGGTAGTAAACCTGGTCGTGCAGAATCGATACGACCAGAATCCACCCATCCAGAATCCACCCGTTCGGATTCCCATCGCACAGCATCAACCCATAGCCAAGCAGATCTTAAATCCAACTTCCAAATCCCAGAGCACAAAATCACACCCGGAAACCCAATCCCACCATCCCCACCTTCGTGAAACTGCAATAAAAACAAAAACACTAGCAAATTTCAACAAAACCAGCAAAGAACGAGACGACGACGACGATGACGAAAAAGAAAAACAAGATGTATATAGTCCAAACCAGTCAAAGATAAAGTTCATTAATACCATCATTTTCCCAACGGCGAAACACAGCGATCCAGATCCCCACGAAAAAGCAGAAAGAACAAAGTATCAAAGATCACCACCACTCAAGTCAAGATTGTGTCATTTCCAGCGACACGAATAGTGGAAGAGGAGAGATGTGGAAGAAACCACCCTTTCAAGCTCTTGGAAAGGAAAGATCAAGATTCTAAGGTCAAGAAATATACTAAATCTCGTCGTGATGACGATACCTCTGATTCCTAAGAGTCAGATCCCTTGACTATTAAAGCAGGGAGGCACTTTGGGGGGCGAGGCGGTCTGTATCAGACACAAAATCATCAACGATCACACCCGCATCTTCCGTCAGCTCGGCTGCACAAGCCATCCACCGAACAAGAGAAGCAAGCGCAAGTAACAAGATACTGCAGTCTGCTCCAGCTCACTCCAAACATCCAAGTAGCCGCCCCTCCTCGCATCACCGAAAATAACGACAAAGCTTCATCACGCGAGTGAGGGAAAAAAAATCATCATCATCAAAAAGAAATTCCAACGCACCACTAAACGATCAACACGCCACCCATATAAAAACCCAGTGAGTCAATCCAGCAGAGGCTCGTTNGTTCTTTTTTTTTTTTTTCTCGATACGAAGTAAGGACTCATTAAATAATAATAGCAGAAGATCTCCTTCTCGTACCCTATCCCACCCCCAACTTCAATAATGCAAGTTTGACGGAGAAATATTTAAATACCTAGGTAGGTATTACCTACAATATGCACCTAGCAGCAAAGATCCTTGCGTCCCACGAAGCGTAAAGAGCGTTTCTCAGTGAGGTTTCTCAGCGAGGTCATAACCCACCAACTCAGGCCCCATTAACCCTAGCCCCTTCCCCTTCAACCCATACCTCATCCATGCCCCCATCGCTCCAGACCTCGACGAGCCATCTGATATTACCCAGGACAGCACACACTCCATCCAGAGTCCAGACACGTGCAAACCACACATCCAAGCGCGGCACTTTCAGAGTGCCCCCAAAAAATATGACGAAAATTGCTTCACCCCGACGAGCACAAGAAGAATCGCCATGGGAAAAGACGTCGCGGATATTTTTCCCAGGATCGAAGATGTCTACTAGTACATGATATCCAA
This sequence comes from Myriosclerotinia duriaeana, assembly GCA_002162615.1. Taxonomy (NCBI): domain Eukaryota; kingdom Fungi; phylum Ascomycota; class Leotiomycetes; order Helotiales; family Sclerotiniaceae; genus Myriosclerotinia; species Myriosclerotinia duriaeana. The sequence goes on from NGKI01000002.1 coordinate 3,104,191, forward strand.
TCGGAGCCAAACATATCATAGATCCAACCAATCCATCCTGCACTCCCCAAAACCATCAGATATCAAATCGCAAACTACTTTGAAAAAAAAAAAACATCGCTCATTCGAACAATCTCACAATTTCAAGAATTGTCATTTATCCACTCCCAGTAAGTATCTGGCCTGCTCCCTAGCCCGGAGTATCGGATATACCGTGCTTGAAGTCCGAACGTCAAACGGTTGAAAATTTAAAAGGCGGGATAACGACTTAACAAGATCGCTAAGAGACGTAAAGCTAAGGGTACACTCCGTATACGTCGTATACGTCGTAAATATAAGAAGTAGAATAATATCCATCTAAGCATTTCGGATAGCGGTTCAACTTTCCTCTTATCTTTATTTTGTTCTAGCCTACCTAACTCTTTGAAACTGCCGAATCACCTTTTCCTATCTTGATGAATCTATACGTGCATAAGAAAAAAGATGATTCGCAAGATCATACAAAGTACTACATCATGATCAAAGACCCTCAACAAACATGCAATTCGTCCGCCTTCCTTGACCCGGCGTGGATTTTGGGACATCCATGCAAGTGTACATTTGGTGCGGGGCGGGGTAGGTCAAAAAGAAACGCGGAGTGTGCGTGCCTTCATAAGTAAGCTCTCCATACGGATGAAGGAGCTTAACATGAAAACGCCGCAGTAGTACTTCGTCTAAAAAATTTTGATTTGCATGTCCCGCAGGTACCCAGATAATAAGACTACCTGAATATTCCAAAAAAAAAAAGGCAAGAAGAGAGATGCAGCAGGCTTCGAAATGGTTTGTCAATATGCTGCTCGAGTTGAATTGAAGGTTCTCCCACGGATGCATATATGATGGTGGATATTAAAAAAATATATATCAAGCAGCGAGAAATAGGCTAATCGTAGAATGAAATGTGATTTTCGCTGAAGAGTTCCAGTTCGTTGTTGCTGCTAGGAGAAGAGCTAGACAGACTTTGGTCCGCTTAGTGTAGAAAATGCCAAAAAGCATTGGGAAACGATGATATTCATACAAGAAGTTGGTAATGCTGTCGAATGATGACAATCGTAGTGGCACTCATAATGATAATCACAGGAGAGCATGAGACTGTGGGATGATTAAAACAGTGAGTGGTATTGATGGCTGTGAATGAGTGAATGAGTGAATGAATAACTGAAATTAGTCCCAAGAATCGCTTGAATCTGAGCCAAGGAGGAAAGGTCGATTCCGAATCTGAATGGCCGACTACCAGTGAAATTAGACCTAATCATTACTATAAACACATGATGTTGGTAGTAAAGAGAAAGAACGCAATGTGAGTGGTGGTGGTGATTTGAAATTCCAATTCCATAAAGATTTTGACGCATTCCTACACTATACGCAACGCTCATGGTGAAAATGTGTTTTCGTATATTATAAACGCAATGCCAACACGGTAAAGCCTTTCCTCGACTCATAGTACCTTGTGCTTTATTGCCAATCCTTCTATACCCCACCTCCACAAACGATTGACCAAAGATATCGTTTCGAAACATCCGCCCCTCGTACCCCTCATGCCCCTCATGCCCCTCACTCATCCCTCTTTGCCAGCTCCAAGCGCCTTTGCCTATCCTCTCGTGCCGCTGTTCTCGTGGGTCCCCATCTAGCCTTCACAGCTTCCAGCTTCCGCCGCTCTAACTCTCTCTTCTCCTCCGATGCTTCGGTAATCATGCCAATAAATATTGACGAACAGTTGAACTTCTTAGCCAATTGCAGCCTTGTCCATTTTTCCGGTTCATCAGCCCTTAGTCGTCTAATCTCGGCGACATCCTTTTCACTCAAATGATGTCTCTGATATTTCATCTTTTTGGGGTCGACTGGAGGTGGCAATCGATGCGAAAGAATATTCAAGCGTGCTTGAGTGGTTGCTATAACCTTTCTCCTTTTATCATCTTTGGGAAGGAATTTGAGGGGAGTATGGAAGACGGATGGAGATGAAGAAGGTGGGTTGAATATGATGTGATCATCTGATGCTCCTTGTAATGGGATGAAACTTGAATCTGGTGCAATATTTAAACGTTGCTTGGTACGTCTATAAGAGGATTCATGTCGGCGGGCAGTGGCGTTCAAAGATAGTAGACATTGAGGTTTTGCAGAGAAGAGATCGGCGATCGGTCTTCGCAGTATTCTGAGGTCCATTGTGTTGTTATAGGTCGTGAAGTTGAAGGAGTTGTACCTAGTAATGGTAAAAACTCAATAACTTCTTCTCAACATACATTTCGTCGTCTCGTGGGCCCAAAAAGATGAAATTGAAAATATATGATGACTAATCAAAGCACAGCCTTGTGCGACAAGCGACAAGCGACAAGGCTCCGTTCTTGAAGGTTCTTCGTTCTTCGTTCTTCGTTTCTTCGTTTCTTCGAGGTTTCCAACTAACTTTAACTTTTTGGATAAGTCAGGCGACTTGATTTTCAGGAGATTAAAAAAATGCTTAATTGATGAATTAAGTTTGAATGATTTGCAATTGACCAACGATTTATACCATAATTTTTATATCCTTCCAAGTTCTCTATATTTCCAGATTATACAACATATACATGAGATTAGGATTAGATAATGCATTGAAGTAATATTGAAGCTTCGAAACATTGAAACAGAAATCCCTTCCCATCCCTTCCCTTCCCTTCCCCTCCTCTCCCCCCTCCCCTCTCTCCTGAAGGAAACCCATACCCATACTCATACTCATACCCACTTCCACTTCCACTCCCACCACACCCACCACACCACACCACACCACACACCACATCACTCAAGAAATCACCCCTCTTCTTCTTATATCCTCCCTCGGTCTACCTAGGTAACTCTTTTGCTCGGTGGTCGCTTTCTGAGCCCTCAGCCCTCCCATCCATTTTTACCAAAAAGGTAGGTGAAATCTTATAATTTCAATGATTTATTACTATATATATATATATTAGATCCTTTATACTCTACCCAGGTATACTAGGATAGGAAGGATAGGAAGGATAAGAAGGATACCTAGGTATCATCATATCATTAATTCCTCTCCCCTCACACAGTTAAAATACATTTCATTTGAACTTAAATACCGTATTCTTTCCTCTCCTTTCCTTTCCTTTGTCTTTTGTTATCATCATTTTCCAAAATCTCTCTTCTCTTCTCTTCTCTTCGGCAATTTGATTTTCATTGTCCGAAAACAAGCTGATGATTGATACCAAAGATAACCAAACCCAATAGTCCTGCACGCGTAAGTCTTCAATCTGCAACCCTCCAAAGTATTGGTTTGATTAAGGCGCATACGCCAGCCAGCATCCATACGATACGATGCAATCAACTTTTCACGGCGCATATTTCTATATTTTCATCTAACACTAACACTTCACAATTCCTTTTACTAAAGATTTTTATGTTAATTCAGCTTACCATCATCAACATCCGATAAACCCACCAGAGCTATCTACAGCTAACGACACCATGAGCGCATCAGGATCTAGTACTTTACATGCGAATACTCCCGTCCCCACTAGCCAGCAATCTATATCCACGTCAAAAGCCCCTCTATTGGGCGAAGGATTTACAGTATCAACGAAACAAGCGTCATCGAAAGTCGGCGAAAGCAGTGATGTGGATGGGGATTCAAAGTCGGGAAAGAGAAGACTTTTTGGATTTGGAAGAAAGAAGAACGATGAAAAGACAAAAGGCAAAAAGAAGGATGATGGATCACCGGTTGCCAATGCACCATTGATACGACCTCTCCAGAAAACGCCGACAACCAATTCTCCTCCACGATCAAGCTACCCATACCAACATCCATCATCACCACCAAGCCGAAAACTCTTCTCATCTTCGCCGCGCGTTGTGTCACCTGCAGGATCACAAATCTTCGAGCGCGATGTGCAAGAAAGTGCCATCCAGCCAAATTCCCCCGCAATCCCATCGCATATCCAAACAGAGGATCATATTCCGCCCGTCCTAGATGCCTCGTCAGAAGCCATCACGAACAACGACATTGACCCGGATACCGTGGAAATCGTCATGCACTCTTCTCATCAGCCAGCCGCAATGTCAATGACTGGCCTTAGCAGTAACGAACCCAGTGCAGGAATGTGGACAGATGAGTTAGTCGCCCACCCCGATAAAGACGACGCGGCATCCAACTACGGTGCTCTCGACAGCACGGACATACGAAGATTAAGCTTCATCTCATTCGCCGACGTCGTACAATCCGAACACGCAGAACATGCCGGCAATCGGGATTCCATCTACATTGCCGGACTGAGCGCCTTATCATCACCCGGTATATCACCCGGGGTGAACCGTTCGCCCTCCCCCGTGCGCTCGCCCGTATCATCATTTGGATTCGGCACCTCGCCTCCCACGAGTAAATCGGCCTCGGTAAAAGGGGTCGAGCTCTCCCCGGTTCGAAAACCCACGGGGCTCGCCAGTCCAACATCGCTGCACTCGCCTACGAATGGGGGCGAGTTAACCATAGAGACCATGACGCAGGCCGTCAAGAAGACGGGCAGCGGGGATCTCGGCGGCGGCATTCGCAGTCTACCATTGAGCCCAGTGAGCTCTGATGGTCAAGACACACCGTTCAAATAAATTCGCTAGCTATCAGAACCGAGGTCGAATCGATTTGTTAGAATTCTAGCATTGTCTTTACATTTCTCTTACAGCTGTATATCCCAGGTTTTTCCGTGTTTTTTTTTCGTTTTCGTTTTTACTTCTTCTTCTTCTTCTTCTTCGTCGTCGTTCGATAGGGTTAGGACAATTGCA
>NGKI01000002.1:3119517-3132416 GCA_002162615.1 Myriosclerotinia duriaeana
GGTATATATGGATTATATGGGTCTTATTACATATACATTATATATCTAGGAAGTTAAGATAGGGGTATGGTGGTGTGGTGGTGTGGTGGTGTGATGAATGCAATAGGTAACTTGTAAGGAGTTGTACGGGAAAAATTTGTAACCTATGGAGAAATGAACTCGATGCGCCGCAGCTAAACAGCTAGAACTTTAAACTTTAAACTACGCCGCGTTCAAGTGGATGGTGGGTGCGCAGTTCAGTTCGTCGACGAAAATGTAGTTTGGTTCGTGATTCCGAGCGGCCAGATGCTCATTAGACTGGAAGCTGGGTGGTGATGGTAGCTGTTAAGGTCCTAAGCATGCCGAGATTGATGCTGGTTGTTACTTCAGGCTGCTTTGGGGTATCGGCCAAGGAGAGTAGAGACGCGCTTTGCTGTCGTGAGAGCTTGCGAAATGTATGTATGTAAAAGGAGAGAAGAGAAGAGAATCGAGAGATAAAAGCTGCTGTATAGTCGGGGGACCTCAGAAGACCGGGAAAAATAAAACACTTTCTTAATATCCGCATACTACCATTAAGAAATCTTGTTTGAAGGCTATGCGATACTATCTTTTGAATTATACTTTCTAGCAATTGGGAGATTGGGTGTGGTGGACAGACATTGTGTTGGTGAAGATTGGGTGGTGTGAAGGGTGGGAGATGTGGTTGTTTGAGAATTTGGCGGAGATGAGGAGCATGGAACCTAGGTATCCAATAAATAATTCAAAATTAAGAAAGAATTGATGATCAGATATACAGATCTATAAGAAAGTAAAAGAATTGTTTATTGTTGTGAATTTATGTTTCTTGTATATCCGAGGAAAAGCAAAACAAGCAAAAAAAGTTACCCCCTCGGTTAGTATAGCTGGTTACCACGCCGATGATGTGGTGACTAGTCAGCATATCCTATTGACTCTGAAGTAAAAGAATGAGTAAAATCAATCAACAAACAGCTTCTATCTGCATTTGTCTTCAAGAAAAGTTTACGTTATTTGATTTTGTCTTGGTCTGCATTGTTGTGCATTGCTTTGGAGTACCTAATTGTCCCTTACTATTGGCCTCAAATTTATCAGCATTATTGCATCGAGTCCTCTTCCAAACCAGAATGCCTTTTCAAAACCTCTCTGGATTTTCTACAGAAAACCCATTCCCTCCCCCTGATGCATCGAATCCAGAAGTAAAACTCGTGATCATGAATACGATTAATCGTCTGCTCGGCAATATCAGACTTCCAATACGAGTCCTAGGATGCCAGGTCAAGGCCGATGGCAACAACACCATCATCCTCTTCGAGACGGTTTCCACCAACCCACTCCGGTATCCCGTTCCCCCGCGGCTTCCTTGCATCCTCAGGCTGTCGAAGGAGCGAAGGAGTTCGTTAAACTACGAAGATTTGACTGTGAAGGATATTGTGGCCTTTCACCATGTCGCGAGGGAAACATCGGGTTTCATTCCTCGAGTACATGCCTATGATGCCACGGATAACAATTGTTTGGGCAGTCCTTATATCATCCAAGATTGGGTTCAGGGTGAAGACATGCGAGTCTTTTATAGGGGTCTCGATGTACGGAACGATACTCTTCATATTAGAGTGAGATATGCCCATGAAATTGCGAGGTTTATCCACCATCGAGAAACGCAAATGAGTCAATATCAATCTTATGGTTACTTTGAAGCCGATAAGAAGATGGCTGCCAAGAGTGCTGCTCCCTTCACACTCCCCGATCACATTGACCACTCCGTGCAACCTTTGGCCAAAGGTCTCTCGATGAATCACGGATCAAAGATCAGCAGCTTTGTCGTGGAGCTACTCGCTTCAAAAGTAAACGAGGTCCGAGGACGCGAACATGAGGCTAGCTATCAGACGTTGGTCTCTATAGCCCATAAGCTTGTTGAATGGGATAAGACGGGTATCTTGGCACAAAAAGCCGAGCCAGCCGTACTCTGGCACCCTGACTTCTGGCCGCGCAATATCATGATGTCGAGCGATCAAGCAGATGCCAAGTTGACTGGCGTTATCGATTGGGATGACGTCATGGTTCTCCCGAGAGTTATGACGCGTCGACCCCCTGATTTTTTGTGGAATCATGGGATTCTCTCACCATATGAGAGAAAATCCATCCAGCTCAGTTTCGACAAGAGCATCGAACAATTGCTGCCGGGATACGGTATCGATGCGTACCATCCTATGTCGCAGCTTACCAGGGCACTAGGCATGTATGCATTGAAGGGTGTTGATTGGATGTTTTGGAGTGAGCTCAGAATTGACGAGGTGGAGCCGGTGTGGCTAGAGCTGTTTAATGTTTAGGGTACAGGAAATGCGGGAATGTTTTACGGGACTGCTTGTTATCTCGGGTGGGGAAGGGGGCGTTAGAGGTGTATGTATTGAGGAGCGGGTGGTATTTGTACAAAATAAAGATAAATTAGCAAGTAATACGATAGCCAAGTGACCTAATGCTTGAAAGCCCGATAGTAATGAATGAGTTATCTTCCACCCGCGTCTATCACTTAGTAACGAGATGCCAATGTGGTGAGGAATCTAAACTATATTAAGCGAGACCACCCAACCCATAACCACTCCTTGTTCAAGCGAGTTTGAAAGAATCCTATTTCTCTCTCGATCTCGCCTTATATGGACAAGACACCACACACAAGTGTATTCAAATCAAACTTAAACATCTCCCAGTACCCAACCTAGCATTTTAAAAACAGAGTTATGAACTCTTCATTTGTCTAACATGATATTGAGAATATCTACGGAGCTATTCCTGACGAGTAAAGAATTGCAATCGTATTTCTTTCTTAATCTCGTCTTATAATGTTATAATATCATTAGCGGATTTGAATCAACATTGAACATTCAACAGTACCCTGCTTAATACTACCTAATCAGAGCTACAAACTTATTCTTTGTTTAATCTGATATTTAAAATATCAATAAAATTATTATTAATAAGTAAAAATTATACTTATATTCTTTTCTTGATTTCATTCTTTATAGATAAGATTATCCTCAACAAATTTGAATCAAAGTTAAACATTCAACAGTATTTAATCTATTACTACCTAATCATAGTTACAAACTTATTTTTTATTTAATCTAATATTTAGGATATCGATAAAGCTATTACTGACAAATAAAGATTATGCTTGTATTCTTCTCTCGATTTCATCCTTTATATAGTACTAGGGATCTTCTATTAGCCACTTTCTAAAAACACACTTAAAATAGACATTTTACTATGTTTTTAATTATAAAAATCTATAGCTAGTATAGATAAAATCTATTGAAATTTTGTATATATATTAAACTTTAACCAAATTTTAATAAAAATAAAACGATTTATCTTTTAGAATTTTCTTGATTATAAAATTTAAATATAAAATTAATATTTTTGAAATTTCGAAAAATCATACATTTTTACTAGTAAATTAAGCGAAAATCAAGAACTTTTTTAAATAAAAACTTTAACAATATAAATAACTATATTACAAGAGTTTAAAATATATAAGATTTAAAATATATATTTATTAATATCAAAAGAATATATATATAAAATCTTAATTGATTATATTAATATTAAGTAATACTTTTTTATAATTGAAAATATAGTAAAATAGCTATTTTAGGTGTGTTTTTAACATTTGGCTAATAGGAGTGCACGGTTACTATAGATAAAATTATTTTTAATATATTTGAATCAAAGTTAAACATTCAACAGTATTCAATCTATTACTACTTAATCACAGTTACAAACTTATTCTTTGTTCAATCTGATATTTAAAATATCAATAAAGCTATCACTAACGAGTGAAGATTACGCTTGTATTCTTTTCTCGATCTCATCCTCTATAGACAGAATATCATCAGCCTATTTGAATCAAATCAAAGTTGAACATTCAACAGTACCCAGCTGAATATTCTCAAAACAGAGCTACCAAGTCTTTATCTGTTGATTAAGAGATTTAGAATTTGGAAGCAATAAGTCCGTCTCCTCCACCACAGTATTATAAATAAAAGAAGAGAGCGTTTTGAAAACACCCTACCGTGTTTATTCATTTAGAGTGACTTGTATCTCATCTGCTATCCTCAAAATTGTGATGCCCTGAGCCTCGCGGCGCGACCTTGGTATGCTTGCTCGTAGGCCGTCTGCCATTCCTTTGGTTCCGGTACACTACTCCAGCCCTTATCTTTTTCAGCTGAATTAGCTTCAGCCCCCTGAGCAGGCCCATCAACTTTGAGCCCTGAAGTACGCGCCTGATATCCTTCCTCGTACATTTCGAGAATACTTTCAGAGTGGCCGATCGATCAATCAGCGAGCTGTCGGCTAACTCTCTATTCTTAGTTAACTTGTTAATAAGATAAAATTGTTACTACTGATTTATTAGTTTGACTAATAATGTAAAAGTCGTACGAGATATATGTACCCCAATAGCACGTTGAAAGAAAACAGTAGAGATTAAAGACTTAATAATAATATATATAAACTAATAAAAGTTACAAATAATTAATGGTTTAAAGACAAATCTTCTTGTATACAAGTTTAAAATCTTAATAAACTTGTATTTATTAAACTTAAAGTAATATAATAGTAAATTAAATTTTTTTAAATTTTTTATATAAACTTTTAAAATTCATTTAAAATATTTCTAAAATACTTTTCGAAACTACTTCAAGAAATTTTTTTATTAGTTTAACTACTACTAGATAGTCAAACTAAAACTTTCTTAATTTATTAAAAGTATTTTGAAAGGTTACTTTGTTGGTTTAGTTTAAATAGCTGTCAGTAAGCGCTTCTAGCTAGCTGACTGGTTGGCCACTCTGAATACTTTAGAGGTGGTGTATATGGTAGTTTCTCATCTCCTGATTCCATTCCCCTTTACTCGATCGCGAACCATGACGATGAGACTGAGATTGTTTTCTCGCGACTTGCGGGGATTGAAATGGGAAATTTTGGTCCATCAAGCCCTCAGATATCAAAATCAGAATCGAGAAGAAAGATGGTAGGTATATGTTGAGACGAGGAAAAGAGGAAAAGAGGAAAAACAAGGGCCTTTAAGGGAAACACAGGCGATCGATCCAATTTGTCAAAAAATAAAATAAAAATAAAATGTTAAAATGGTAACTACAACTAAGAGATCATAATATCATATCGTCAAATCATCGATTCATCAACTCATACCTAGATATATGTATCTCATATCCCTCCCAAGGATCCGCGAAATATTGAATATGCTCAAGCAGACTTGTTTTCTTTGAGATACCACGAGGTATCGTCTACCAATAACATAAAATTTCAGACCCCGAGTATCTCCATCCAATCAAATTGCTTACACGCTTTCAATATCTCTAAAATTTTGTTCATGAAATGAAAAAAAGGGGCTCGCCTTGCGAGAACGAAGTGTATGCTTTTCTAGCCATCCATCCATCCATCCATCCTTACTCCATCTATATGAAGTACCCATGCTCAACCCAGTGCAGAATCCAAGAGCACGAAAGAAAACTCAGACCAAAAATCTAATTCTTCTTCGCATGTCTATGCAAATGTCTCGTAACCCTCTTCTCCTTCTTACTCGCACCTCCCTTTGAAAAAACACTCAACGCCAATCCACCCCCACAAGTTTCATTTGCATTGCCCTCACAAGCCATGCCACACTTACTCGCATCCAAGGTTTGACTGGGTACACTATCACCACAGAAACATTGGCCTCCGTATTCAGTTCCCGCAACACTATATCCCTTTGCCGAGCAATAAGCTACACAAGCATTATTTGTCACCTTTCCGACACCGACATCAGCGAATTCAATGCCGGTGAGTGATCGGTTGGATTCGGAATCTGCGTAGCAACCGGCGTATGAGTAGCCTGAGATTGTGGCGGGGGCGTTGACTGAAACGCTGGAGCCTGTGGGTACTGCTTGGCCGGCGGTGATGGAGGTGGTTTGATAGATGAGTGTTGAGGCGTGAACGGTGACGATGGATGTGATTAATTTGCCTCCGGATTTAATGATACTGGAGGATAGTACGTCACTGTCTGCTTCTGCTGCTGCGACGTGAGTAGCGGCTGGGGCTCCGCTGTGGTTGTTGGTTTGAGAGTGTTTGTTCGAGGCTGTGGCTGAGGATGCCGATGATTGGGTGGAAACAGTTGGGATAGATACCGGTACTGATGCTGCTGATGTAGCAATTGATGGAACATATGATGCGACATTAGATACCGAGGCTACAATCGAAGATGCAGCCGAGGAAGCACCAGCAGCGACTGAAGAAGCTTTTGAAGAGACGGCTGAGGTAGCAGATGCGATATCGGATGAAGCTGAACTGGCAACAACGGCAAAATTTACGCCCCATTTTCCGATAGGATTATTTCCTGGTAATGCGGACATGGATCCATTGACGACTTCATTGAATGGTGACGGGATGTTACAAGATGTACTTGGGTCATTTAAACCACCGATGAGACCTGGACATTTGTCCATTCCGGAATCACCTGCATTACAATTATCGATCATTTGCTGAAGAGTTTCGACATCCCAGCCGGAGATCTGTGGATCTGTTAGTATATTGAAAGCGTTACAGCTGGGATGGAAGTTTTAACTTACGAAATCACCGTGCAGACTGTAACCTGTTGGATCTCCATTGGAAAGAACGAAAGGTTGTTTTCCTTGTCCTGGGGTCCACTGGCTTGCAAATGACGGTGTATCATAGTACATCTCATAAAATATATGAGGAGTATGGACCCAACCCTTAGGACAATTTCCATTTGTGGGCCAATCCATATTTGTCTTATAGTTAGTTAAGCCAGCAGCTGGATTATAGCACGAAGGGAAGTGAAGATCAAGACGCATGGGGGAAGAATTGCCATCACAATTTTGATCCGGAAATCCGACACCTCTATCTTTTTGTATTGGGTCTCCAATTCCTACACCGTGCAATCCATCCGAGTCGGCCGGGTAGGTTGGTGGATCGTAACTAGTACGAGGGCAGGTGATTTGGACTGGTTGAGGAGTTCCGGCTGAGTAGTCGACAATGGATGCTGAGCCGCCAGCTGGAGGTGTACGAAGGTTTGGGTTTCCAATTACCATTCTATGGCCTGGCTGGAATGCGGTGATCTTGTCGGTAGTGGGCTCAAAGCTTATAAATTGTTAGTAGGTGAACCGCTGGAAATCTGAAAAAATGAGACGACTTACAAGTAGTAGACATTCATGTAGGCCAAAGGTACAGCTGTGATATTTTTAGAGTCGTTTGGATCCACAAAATACAGTGAGGGGGTCCAGTAGTCGCTCTTGTCGTTCTTGACAAGTGATGAAGTACAGGTAGAATCATCCAAGGCTGTTCTATCTCCCATAGTCATAGCAAAAGCATTTCCTCCTTGAACTACATGAACGTGGTTTGATATTGTTCCAGGGTTGATGATTGGATCCAAACGAGCTGTAATAAGGGGACCTTTTCCATAAAAATGGTTGACTGCGAATGTTCTGTCAGTTGCAGTGTATGCAGCTACTGATGCGGCGAATGTGCCGACAAGGACCACTTTTGAGAAAATCATGATGGCGAAGGGAGGTCAGATGAAGGATCTCGCTTGTCCAATATGCTCTTTGAAGTATATTCAAGTCTGATGGTACTGAAGTTTGTAATGTGGGTGCTTTGTAGCTTAAAGATCGTTGAGAAGCGGTCAAAAACACAAGAGTTACTGGCCTCTATTGGTGTTTGATAGAATGGAAGAATCTGTATCAACAGAGTAGAAAATGAAGGGAATGAATAGCACGCAGAGGACGAATAAATGAGTGTGATGTACAAAAGTACAGAAAGTTTGTTGGGGAGATATTCAGGGAGAGTGAAGAAAAGAATCATGACATAGAGGATATTCACGGAATCTTATATGACTATGACCCGTAGTTTCTTGCAAGATGCAGTATATGGACCCACATCAGCGCAGGGAATCATATGAATATACACTAGTACATGCACGAAGGAAGGTTAAGGTAAAAAAAGACTCAGCCCAGAAGCGGGATGCAGGAGAAAGATTAGAGGAAACTTGATGGCGTGACAAGGTTCTGATTTCCCCATGCGTTACTATTCGTTAGTTTGTGAATTAAAGTGTTAAAGTGATAGATGCACAGTGAATGGAATATGATGGGACTCATGGGAGGTTGCAAATCAAGAGATCCGCGCGGAAATGTGCTTAACGTCGCATCAACCCATATTGTAGAGTGCAAAAAGTGTCGGAACGGATCGAGATTTATTGGTTCGTTAGTTGTTGGTTCTGTACCCTCCGACGACAAGGGGTGCTGGGCTATGGGGGCTATCTTATTAGTACAGGAGGTGGACAAGAAGAGACGAACAGACGGTTACAGACCAAAAAGACAGAATTGTTGGAACTCATCCTTCTGAAATAATATCCCAGTCATTTTTAGACTTCATTGACTCAAAGCGGCAAACTGGGGTAACGATATTTCGTGGGTAATTCTTACCAACTCGGCTGCTTGGCATCTTGTTAACTGCAGGTGTTTCGAAACAGCGAACCCAGTCAAAAAGTCTGGATTAACTCGTTTCCATACAAACAAAGCAACCTTGGAATCCCTTTACAACAAATCTCACCAATCAATCAATAGTCCCGATGTAGGGATGAACATTTCTTTCCGACAACTTACCCCTGAAGGCGTTTTTTAATTTAACCTCATATTTTTCTACTGTAGTGGATAGAATGATCTACTTTTAAGCTCTTAAAGTTTCAATCTTATCGCTCGAGCTTAACTGGTACCCCATTTTGAATTTGATATTAGAGTCAAGTTTTCAATGTCATACGTCATAAGAATCATTTATATTGTATGACTTTGTGGAGGTGAATATTCTATCCCAGTGCAACTTGAGCTTATTGATATTTTCGTGAGAAAAAAAAAAGGAAATGTACAAGATCAGAAAATCAACTGGTGCCCAGGTGGTAATGATCATTTTAGATTATCACACTCTTGAAATCCTTTTCGGCTTTTCGGCCTCTGCCAGTGACCTTCCGATGAGAACAAGGCCTGCATATCTAGGTAATCAATCATTGATCCCTTTAAGATTCAGATACATTGTGTTGGGCCGCTTCAATCCACGGTTCACTCTGGTATATAGCCGGGGACATTCAAAGATGGTATGCTCTGCAGTCCCCCTGAATCCTATAGATAACCTTGGAACCTTTCAAATTGACAATAGGGGTTTATGATAAACGATTGTGGTGGCCTCTTATGAATACCTAAGCGTCAGCAGCAACAGAAAAAGATCATTTTATCAATTCGATTCTTTGGCTGGATTATCATCTAGGGATTCAATGAGCTGCTGATCCTTTTTATTTCTAAGGTGTGATTTACATGTGACTGGTGTCTTCATGTTTGAGTCGAAAAATCATCGTGATATCAAGTCTAATGACACAACATCTCATATAGGACCGCCTCCAGTCAAAGATAAGCTTTTTAAAACTCCTATCACAAGATGGGTGGAAGAAATTAATGTGTTTTGTATATTGCGCTTCGATCCGACAGCAAAAACATCATCAAACAAAAGGAAAGTTGTGTAGCGTTACGAAAATCGGCGGCAAGGGCCCTCTTTGATATTGACCATTCCAACATATAAATTGATGAAAAATAATGAACAAGGGCGGCAATAACTCCACTAATCATCAACATTCGATTCCTACAGTCTAAGAAAAGGTCAATGATAACATCAGCGGCAACAACTCGATGTGTAGTCAAGATTATGAAGAACCCAAGTGGACAGTGATATTTTCCCTCCATTGGTTTTGAACCATGTCTCGATTTGTCTCTATTTCTCTCCTGCATAATAGTGATACAGTGCCATTATACAGTGTTACATTGCCTAGCACACGCGTCTGTGGAAAGGAGAAGAAGATAGATTTCAGCGCCGGCTGCACTTCCTGTCGTACTTCGGAGAGAAATAGATAAGATGCTGTACTAGAAGGGGGGGTTTGATGCTGATATGTACATAAGCGAATCACCAGATTCACCACAATGTGGAAATTACTTCATGGGTATCGATCGGCGAATAAATAAATGGCTCAGACCTTCTGCACTCGTAAGGCTTAATTACTCCATAACCCTTTTGCTAAATGCCTTTTCATGCAACTAACTGACTGCGCTGACTCCAGAATCTTTCTCATCATCTCATGGTACATCCTGATGTCAAGGAGCAGAGTCTCAACAAACAGAAAAGTCGCCGAACCGCCAAATACAACAAAATATGAAACATGCAAGTAATGTTGTGTGCCCCGATCGGATTCCCACGGGAAGTGACATAAATTCGTATAGCACAACCGCCAAATCAAGCTTATTTCCATCGTAGTTTCGAGACGCCGTCCCGCGCTCTAAGATTCGAAACATTTTCGGGAGCATGGAGGTCCAATGATCGTAATTTTGTGCAATGTGGCCAGGCAAAGTGCGTGTAACGGTGCATGAGCATATATTTTGTACCAATTCACTTGAATTTAGTGTTATACACTCGCTCGCACTCAAGGACTTGCTGCGGGAGAAGAGCTCATAGGCATTTTTATTAGTGGGTGGAGGGGTTGTGATCGAGTGAAGCATCAATTGAACTTTCAATGACCTCAGATTTGTATTACAAAATACCTAGTAGTTATATGATATGAATAATCCGACTACGACGGCGATTATCAAGCATCTGGTCGATATACTCGTAACTTACAATACATATGATTAATACGTGCTGTACATTAATTCCAAGGTTGCTGCCAGTGATCTATGAAGGGATGAAGGGCTGAAGGGCTGAATGACAAAGTCTAGAACCACTGAGGCGATAAGCGATAAGAGAATTTCTTTTCCTTACTGCCACTGCCCCTCCATCATAGCCCCTCCATTCTCATTCTCATTCTCATTCTCAATCTCGTCCTCGATCCCAACTTCATCCATCACCATCACCGTTCCATCTCGCCGAGTTTCACTCCTTCTTTTCTAGTCCGACATCCATATTTCTCTCACCATGTCACCCATCCCTATAACAATCCTCACCGGCTTCCTCGGCTCGGGGAAAACCACCTTGATCCTCAATCTCCTCCCCCAACTTCACGCCCTCAACCCCTCCTACCGTCTCGCTCTTCTCAAAAATGAATTTGGAGATTTAGCTGTTGACTCCCAACTTGCTTCTTCCTCTTCTATAACTTCCGTGCGAGAAATGCTAAATGGGTGTATATGTTGTAACCTCGTTGGATCTCTATCTTCTGCGCTTCAAGAATTACAGGAGAGTTTACCAGTGAAGTTCAATGAATCGACGGGAGAAGAAGAGAAAGGGACTTTGGATAGAATTATAATAGAGACATCTGGTTCGGCGTTCCCTGCTACGCTGGCTATGGAAGTTAATAGGATTGCGAGGGAAACGAAAGGGGCTTATGTGTTAGATGGCGTGATATCAGTGATCGATGTGGAGAATTGGAAGGGATATGAAGATACGAGTTATACAGCAAGATTACAAGCAAAATATACAGATTTGGTGGTTTTTAATAAATGGGAGGGGGTAAGTGAGAGGAGGTTTGATGAATGTTTGGATAGGTTAGGGGATTTGGAGGTTCAGGTTGCTTGGGTGAAGAGTGATAAAGGGAGTGTGGGAGTAGATGTTGTATGCGGAGTTGATGGGGGTTTGGCAAGGGGTTTGGTGGATGATGTCAATGGAAACGGGCATGGTCATGATCATATGAATGGCGAACACAAGCACGAACATTCCCACGATCATCAATCCGAAGTCGAAGTCTTGTCCATAACCCTCACATCGCCGTCCCCATCCTCAACAATTTCTCTCGCTCCCCTCACCAAACTCCTTACCAAAGCACCTAAGGACGAAATATACCGCATCAAAGCAGTATTATCTTCAAGCTCACCTATCCCACCCTCAGACTCGTCACTTTCGCCTCCTGAATCTGAGACCTCAGCAACCTCGTCGTCATCTAATTCTACCTTTGATCTTGCACCAAAACCAGCAAAGTATATACTCAACTGGGCTTTTGGTCGTTGGACAAGCACCAGAATGGAAGAACAACAATTAGAGAAGGAACATGAGAGTAGTCAGGGAGAAGGTGTGGTACTGAGAATGACGATTATAACGGCGAGGGATGAGAGTAATAAGTGGAAGAAGAGGATTGAAGGGGGCGGGTGGTTAGAGGTTGATGGTGGGGAGGGAGAGTTGAAGGTTGTTAAGATTTTGTGATGCTAGACAGAGGGATATAGATGTGGAAAAGTGATAGAGTATATAGATGATCAGGACAAGTAGACGCATAGATACCGTGTTTTTATTATAGATGTAGATATCCTTTCTATATAAATGAAGATAGAGAGAAAGAAGCAAGATGAGAATGATGATATGGGTAGTCATGAGGTTTAGTTTAATCTTGTAATTCCAATCTGAGTTATTGGGTATTTGGTACTGCAAGTGCAGCATAAATCCAAGATTAATTACTCGACTCTCTATTCTTTCCGCCACTCTCAACTTAGTCTACCTATCCATTGAGCTTCTCATATCTTCCCCGATTGTGAAGTCACTATCTTCCAGCATCAAGAGCAAGTTAGACATGATTGATGGGGTAATGTTGGAAAAAGGGTTTGCCAGGTGGTCACAGATGTATAATAAGAACCAAAGCGTCTGATATCTAAGTTGGGGATAGAAATGGAAAGTCGACGACCCAATCTACGGATCCTTCAATGCTACGGACGCCCTGTGAATGTCCTAATCTTACAATAAAATCCCCACCCGACACCCACCATCAACCACCGACTCACCCTCTCATCTCACCTCTATAAAACAGCAAACCGTCCGCATAAACTCCAAGTCCCGATCTCAGTCCTTTATTTATTCACCACCCCTATCAATATCCTCCCAAG
>NGKI01000002.1:3132521-3143303 GCA_002162615.1 Myriosclerotinia duriaeana
ATCTCATCTCTACCTCCCCAACTCCCCATCTCTCTTAAACCCCTACAACTATTAATGAAGCGTTTGCATCCTCACAATTGTAGTGGGCGAAAGCTTTACCTGAAGGTCGATTGATGAAGATGTTGGGTGGGTAGGAGTTCATGAAGTGCCTGAAGCGGGTGAGGGTATAAGTTCTTCCTCTCTTTACCATCCCATTCCCATTCCATTCATCCATTCATCCATTCATCCCCCCTTCAATACCAAGCCTAGCCCTCACACAAAACAGACCATCCCCAGCCCCCACAAATCGAACTAGCACGCCTCATAACCGACAAATTCACATTCGCGTGGCTGATAGAGAGATATATATATATATGCACCCATCGCATCAAGGGAAAGGATTCGGAAAATGGCTAATTGGTTGTGTGGATGAAGTGTCAAGTAGTTGGCTGGAGTTGAGGAGAACAATGCTGATGGCGAGTGGGGAGGAGGGTGGGGATTTTTATGGGAGGGGGCGTTGGGATGAGCGGTTTTGTGCCGGGGGAGGGGAGTGGTAGGTTGAGGAGGAAGGGGAGGAAGGGGAGGAAGGGGAGGGGGGTTGGTGGGGGTTCAGAGGCAAAGGAAGATGGATGAGGAGGTACAGAATTCAATGGGAGAAAGTATTGTGAATTTGATTGAATTAGGTATAGATATAAAGGTAAAACAAAGGAAAACAAAGAGACTAGCTAGAAAGAAACATTACCATTCTACTTCTCTCTTGATCCACCGAAGAAGGCGATCTCTTTCGCAAGTTTTGCGCATATTGCTTGCGGTTTATTTGGATACTAACTCCTAGCCTAGCCTAGCTTTACGAACATTAGATACACTTCCCTAGTATATTTGTTTTTGCCCCAAATAATATTTACTTCTGATGCCCAGTCGAATCACAGCTGATTGACTAGGCTTATCCCACGCAATCTGCATGGTGTATGTATTTCTCCTCATTATTCCGGTTCTCGCTGTTGGTAGCCATGCTATAAACTAGTATCCCCTCTAACCCCGCATTGCCACATGTAAACTTTGGGAAGTTTGAAGTCGGGCGCGTTAGAGGGAAGCTAGAGGGAAGCTAGAGGGGGGCTAGAAGGGGGGGCTAGAAGACCTAAGGTTTTTAGGATCAAACTTTACATCTAAAATGCTTAGCTAGTGTGGAGGCCACTCTTTAGACCTAGACTAAGGTTAATTATGTCGCTTATTTGATGCTAACATGGCTGGATGAATATATTAGATGACTACCGGCTCCAACCCTAAATCCAGCATAAATACCTGGTATCTCCCCATAATTCTGGAAGTTGGATCAAATCTGCTTCAGACTTCATTCAATCTTTATCCCAAATTTATCTGTTGTCTTTGCAATTTTGAAATGACATTCTTCAGCGATCTTGCAACCCTCCCCTTCCTAACCCTCAAGGCGAATAGGAAGAGAAAAAGAGAAAGAGCCAATGCATGCGAAAGCCTGGACACCAAAATTGCCAAAAAGACATCCTCCGCCCCGAGAATAAAACGTATCATCTTCGATGTCAGTTCAACAACCCTTACAGCCATCACCACCTCCATACATTCCATGTCCAGATGAAACTTCACTATTTTCAGCACCAGGCTACACAACCCTCAAGATCACCTCCTCCGCCTCGAAAACAAAATGTACCATCCTCGAAGTCAGTTCAACAACCCTCACAGCCATCACCACCTCCATGTATTCCACTTCCAGATGAAACTTCACCAGACAACAGGCTGGAAGCGAAACTCCGCTCTTTCCCCGGTGATGACGCAATCACGACCGCAAGTATATCTCAATGGAACTGAAATCGTTCCGCATGTCGTCTTTGGATCTATCTCATTGTTCACGAGAGATGCGAACATTCTCCTGCCACCGCTTATAAAATCGCTTGCAAATTTGAGGGATTCGGTCCAACGCTGTATCTCATGTATAGCCATGAGTGGCTTGAACTACTGGATGGGAGTGTTGGGGATAGTATCGCGTTGTATAATGAGGGCTCTGTGAATTCTTGGAGTAATCTCCACAAACGGTCCTATGAACGAATCGCAACCCTTCAGATCCGATAACCTCGGCACTACCCCACAAAACCCCTGAACTTTCTCCCCACAATACCTAGGTACCTTCTTATCCGCTTTACCCCATATTATTTATTCCCACCATCCCTTCGCCATGCTTCGATCCAGTTATAATTCTCTACTTGACATGTCCATGGATGTCTATCTTGTTGTCTTGAATTGATAACGTTATCTATATTTATATACCCTCATTGAATCCCGCCAATCTCCAAATACAATTAAATCCCATCACCAGACACACGAAGTAACAACACAAAATGGCTCCTCAAGGTCCAATAACCACTCCATTAACCACCTTACTCGGAATCAAACATCCTATAATTCTCGCCGGTATGGCACGTACCTCTGGCGGACCACTCGCAGCAGCCGTCAGTAATGCAGGTGGTTTGGGCTGTATAGGTGGATTAGGATATACACCACAACAGTACGTCCCATTCTAAACTCACCAACTCCCACACCCACTAACTCCCAACAGACTCCGCGAAATAATCCACAATCTCAAAGCCAACCTAACCGATCCCTCTCTACCCTTCGGCGTCGATCTCGCGCTCCCAAAAGTGGGCGAGGGAGCGCGAGCCACGAATCATGATTACACGCATGGACAACTCGACTCTTTAATCGATGTAACCATCGACGAAGGCGCGCGACTTTTCATATCCGCTGTTGGGATTCCTCCTCCCCACGTGATAAAACGTCTGCACGATGCGGGGATCCTAGTAATGAATATGATTGGGGCACCTAAACACGCCGTGAAGGCTCTAGAAGCCGGTGTTGATATCGTGTGTGCGCAAGGAGGAGAAGGGGGCGGACACACGGGGGATATACCGAATTCGATCCTGATACCTGCGGTGGTGGATGTGGCTAGGAAATATAAACCAAGTATGTTGAAAGGGAAGGAAGCGTTGGTTGTAGCGGCGGGGGGGATATATAATGGGAGGGGATTGGCGAGTAGTTTGATGCAGGGGGCGTGTGGGGTGTGGGTTGGGACGAGGTTTGTGGCGAGTGAGGAGGCGGGGTGTAGTAGGGCGCATAAGGAGGAGGTTGTTAGTGCGAGGTTTGAGGATACATTAAGGACGTTGGTTGTCTCTGGGAGGCCGTTGAGAGTCAAGATGAATGATGTGAGCTTCCCCTTGTTTCTTCCATTTCACAATCCTCCAGATCCCCGGAACTTAGTATATTACGTATCATACTAACAAACCAAAGTATATCCAAGCCTGGGAGAACCAACCAGCCAGAATCCAAGAACTCACACAAAAAGGCATCACGCCTCTTGAATACGACATGGAGCAAGGAAACGACGTAGATATACCACATTTAATGGGAGTTGTAGCTGGGGCAATTGAGGATATTAAACCGGCGGGAGTGATTGTCGATGAGATGGTTAGTGAAGCGGTAGAGATGTTAAGAAAAGCGGATGGTTTCTTGAGTGGTGCGGGGAAGAGTAAATTGTGAGGTCGATTGGGACTTGAAAAGCAATGGGGCGTTGGTCGGTGGCGTCTAATTACACTTTGGATATCATATTTTAGGGCGTATATATATTCAGATATCGACAGAGCTGGGTGGTAACATGTAGGATTATATCCCCCGATTGGTACTCGTTACCATTTATATATATCTCTCTCTCTGCCTTCTTATTTTCTTCGTCGTCTAAATGAAGATCGTGAATTCACGCTGTCTCGAATGATAACGCCATCTCGAATATCCCAAGGTTCCAGTTTCAATCTAGAGCTCGATCGAGATCAGAATCACCATAGGTTAAAAACCAGTCACTCTCTCAAATACGCCCAACGACTTCCAACCATAACATGACACATAAAAGACATCAGATAGATGGTAGGATGGCTCAATTAAACACAATCTATAAAATATCCACACTATAAACATTATACCAAAAGCCCAAACTCCCGTAATGACCAAATAAATCACCATCGTTCAAGTATAGCGAGCACTTCGCATATCCTTCTTCTTTCTTCCATGTAACGCCTATTGCAGGATGCCTATCCCTCCTATCCTGCCTGGTCCCGTTTCCGTTCCCGTTCCTAGCCCCTTTGCCTTATAATCGATGTTCAAGTTGTTGTGATTCTTCCTGGGCTATAAACATTTTAGACGGACAAATTCCTCGATCCGAGATTTTAGAGGCGCCGCAGTCATCCAATCCGCTGGTATATCTCGAAGCATCTTGATGAAGATAGTATCGCTTTTGAATATTTGTAGATCGACGCTGTAGATTTGCCAAATCATCCTACTTTAAGGCTAACAGTAAAGACATTAATTGCCAAGGCGGAGGACTATGAAATCCCTTTTGATAATATTTCGTACTTCTGACTTCTGGGAGTCGGAAAGTCTGTGCAGGACGGGCAATTCGTGTTAAATCCTTGAGCGCCAACATATCTGTCTTGGTAGACTGTGGCTTGTTGCCAACTCTAGTATTGATGGCCCCCTGGAAGAGGGTGGTAAAGGGTGTTTTCGAATGAAACGAACGAAAGTAATTAACCAAAGTTTGGCAGTCTCGCAGGCACAAAGTCATTTTCTTTGTTGTTACCATCCTTTCTTTCCGATCTATCCTTATCATCCTGTAACTCTAATTGAGCTGAAGGTGGCTCGCTGTTCTGTTCTACCTCTACTGTCTCAGCTGAAGTAGGCACGTCCTCTACCGCCTCCATATCCTGCTTTGGTTCTGAAGAAACAGACTCAACGACATGCTCTGCATAAAGTCCCCGCTCCTGTGCTAAACGTAAAGCAGCTTGTCGCTTTCTTTCCACTTCTCCATCTTCTTCCAAACGTACCCTTTCCTCTTCCAATTGTAAGTCCTCAATTGAAGGGGTAGCGATCATATCAGGACCAGATAGGTCTGGCGTAGTTGGCAAGGAGGTCCCTGAGCCCGCGCGGTTTCCTCCTGGTCGTAATGTCTGTGATGATTGTGTAGCTCGTGATACATTCCTTGAACGTGCAGGTCCCTTGCCTTTAATGCTTCTTGTTTTCCCACTACTCTTATCGTCCGTGCCGGAGTTTGTATTCCGTCTTTCAAGTACCATTGCGAACTCGTCACTCAAAGGCACTGCATCTTCTTCATCACTGGGGAATAGATCCCCTCGCGATCGAAACGAATCCGATGTCTCTCCTGAACTTTGTGTCGAACTTCTATTCCTCGTGTGTCCCCTCATAATATCCCGTGCATCATCATCAAGATCGTCCCCCATCAATGCGTCAGCTTCCTCACCAACTCCATTATAATCTGATCGATGTGCTCCGGGATGTTCTTGCAGATCCGCCGCACTAGGTTTGTATCTTAATGTTCCTCCTAGTTTCCAAGGTAAACGCCCTAAAAATCCTAAAGCATTGGTACTCGGAATAATTGTAGGATCGCCTTCTAATCCTTTCTTTCTTCCTCGTGTCCCATAACTCATTCCTCTCTTCCTCTTCGGCGCTTCATTAACATTTCCAGAATGCGACCCACTTCCCGCCAATAACCTATCCAACTCATCATTTCCCCATCCTCCTGATATCCCTTCATCTTCATCCCAATCGTCATAAAAATCAAAACTAAATTCCGCGCGGCCTCTTGTTCGTTCTCTTTCTCTTGATCTCCTGGCCCTTTCTTCTTGTCCTGGAAAACATTGAGCAGTGCATGCATCTAAGCCGTTACCGATGGTTGAAAAGCAAGGGTTTATGTATTTATGCTGAAAGTTCCATATTCCTGCGGCAGCATTCTCAGTAGCATGTTCGGCATTTTGTGAGAATTGGTTCCAGGTTTGTCGGATGCGGGGATCTTCGAGAAGTGGTGCCATTGTTTTACGAATAACAATTTGCGAGATGGGAGCGACGCGATATTTGAGGCATCTAGGGGAATGCGGGTCTCAATGAAGCATTGTTGTTGTGCGTTGTTGAATTTACTGCAAGACAGAAGTGCCTTTGTGAACATGTTCTTCAGATTCCAAGGTTATTGGAGGCGGGAAGCGGGTATGATGGGATGATGGATTGGGTGGCATTGTAGGCTAGATTAGATAAGGTTAGCGTAGATTTGGTTACAAGAAGTACCTAGTACCGGTAGAATAGTCAAGTCATATGGATCTCTCCTTCAATCTCTTTTGCAATTGACCAGCGAGGTCTTGTTATTATCATTATTATTATTATTATTATTATTATTATTATTATTATTATTATTATTATAATTACTAATTGAATATTTCTATCAATCTATCTATATGACTCCCTCTGTTCTTTTGCTTCTTTCCCCCATTTTCCTTCTGTTTTCATTGTCCCCTTCTATTCCGATTTAACTCTTCTAAACACACTTCCACTCCATCCATCGTCTGTTACGATATGCTCTCGAACGAGTTTGTATCCACCAATTCTAGGTAGAATTTGGGCCCAGATCAACCAGTAGATAGCTCCTGCGCCGAAGAATGCAATCCCAACAACACAATGGAGATAATATGGCAAGCTCTTGTATACATTTTGTCCCTCATCAGGTGGGACAAATGGTGCAACAACAAGGTAGACATTCGAGAGGAGGAAAAATAAAACCACCGGCCAAGTGGCACGGAAAGGTGGAGCCCAGTGTTGAGGATGACGATCAGCTGAAAACGGTCGAACGTAAAGGATAAGTAAAGCCAAGGATACAAAAACATTTACGACCGCAAGTGGATACGAGATAACACTGGATGATGTTAGTTACACGATAACAAGATCGCAAAATACTGAAGACATACTTGAGGATGAAGTTATAGGCATCTCCTGGTGGTGGTGCCAACATGATTATGACAGATACAAGCCAGTGCTCGAAGAGTCCCATGAATGGTGTGTTGAAAGGCTTATTGCTTGCCCAAAGTCGGGAAAATGGCAAAATACCTTCTCGACCAATTTCTTGTACAACTGCTAATGGTAAGCATGATATTGGAGAGATGTTAAGTGGGGCAACTTACTTCTACCCTGAGAGAAGATGACGCTGAGAACATTTCCAAAAGCTGAAAGGGCAACAAAAACGGACAATACACGTTCTGCGCGTGGTCCAAACATGTTTCTGAAAAATGATGCAGCCAAGATGCGGCCCGAAGTCATGATTTCTTCCTTTGGCACAGCGGCAAAGTATGCGATCTGAACATAATATCAGTATCACTTCAGACTAAGAGCTTCGGAAGTACCAACATTTGCAAGCATATAAAGCACGCCAACTATAGCAAGAGCCGTTGGCGCAGCCATCTTCAAGGTTTTAACTGGGTTCTTGGTTTCAGAGAGGGCATAATTGGCATTGCTATAACCAATATAACTCCAGATGACATTGTAGAGAGCTGTGACAACTCCATATCTACAACAGGTCAGAAGATGATAGGGATTTAGGGGAGATCCACTTACGCGCTACCAGTTGTTCCCTCAAAAGCATTCGTGAAGTTGTTTGGCTTCTCGATTCTCAAATGTCCACCAAGCGCGACAAAACCCGAGATGATTATCAAGACCAGAATCAGGAGCTTGATGACACCCAAGAAGTTCTGAAGCCTCAATCCCCATTTAACAGAAAAGCCATGGATCAGAAAAGCGGATGTAATACAGGCTAATCCAACTCCACGCTGATTCCAACGAGTTACCTCAACTTCAGCGGCATTCAGGATATACTCGCCGAAGACCACGGAATTTGAACCTGCCCAGCCGAGTAGTACGACATACATCGCATACATACTAGTGACGAGGAATTTTGGCTTTCGGAAAACATATTCGAGATAATTCTTTTCACCACCATTCCGTGGAAGTCCAGTACCAAACTCCATATATGTCGCAAGACCAGCAGCGGCAATCAGCATGCCTGCAACCCAGATGAAAAGGGCAAGGCCAACAGATCCAGATAGTGCAAGAATAGTACTTGATGTCGAGAAGATTCCGGTTCCGATCATGCGATTGAAGATCAAAAATATAGCGGAAACTGGACCAATTTCACGGCGCGCGTCATTGGTTTGATAAGCTGATCCATCATCTTCTATCTAGGAATCAGAATCTATGAGCTAGTCAATCTTTGGAGTGATGTTCTACCTTGACTATGGTTGCTTGGTGTTCCAACTCGTGTTTTGGGGTTCTCTCCAAACTGATCCGTGCCACCATATTTAGGAAGATTCGATGAGTTGTTGTCTGAATAGTCTCTCATGTTGTTGATGATGATCCCCGGGGATTTGAGGTCCTATGGGTCTCTTGGATGATCGTTAATGTCTTAAAACATGGGAATTGAAGGTGTTTGGACGTCGCAAATACTTCGAGGTTATAAGTTACATATGAAGGGGGAAATGTCCAGGGTGCGTACTCGGAATACGACAAAAAGAGATTCGGAAAAACATCAAACATGAATTGGACTTTTCATAAGTGGATATTAGAATATGAGGAATATGGTGAGATGAAGACGTGATTGAAAACTATACTTATCCAAGCTTTAACAGGCAGTTCAAAAGAGCAAATAGACATAGTCTGAAGGGTGTCAACACTGTCAAGTTAGGCTTATCCCGCGGTGAACGGAAGCTTCAAAAGTTTCGGGATTAAAGTGGATTCTCATAGGTAACTTATATATTCTTCATTGGTCTGATTCACATTATGTTCAAATTTATGAGTTCATGAAGGATTGTTGGGTAAAATTCTGCGATGTCGTGATCGCGCCCAGCACGAGCTTACTCCGATTGCCCCACTACTACTCCAACTATCCAGTGTCCAGGCCGAATGCCATCTACCTTCCTAAAACGTAACCATCGCAATGTTCCATCTTCGAGCCTTCACCCAAATTCAACGGTCTAGGCCTTCCCCTATTCTAAAGATATGTGTGGGGAATTGGTTGAGGCTATAATGAAAATTGCAGGATGTTATGTGTACAACAAAAAGAAAGAAAAAAGAACAAACAGTCATCGACAAACAGCTGAGTCTAATATGACCTGTCCTAACGTTTCGATCACTTGAGTAACTCGAATTTCGCCTTCTCCCGTTCATCCTTTGCCAAATACTTGACAGTCCAATCCTATAAATCCTCCTGTTTACTTTCGATATGGCTATCCAAGCTCGACTTTATCTCCCTGAGTCCCTCGAAATACTTCCCCGTAGTGCCCTCAACATCCGGACCGATCGCAAGTCTAGCAAGCGCAGCACCTGATTCCGCTGGCGTGTGTATATTTGGGAACAAAATTAGGCGAAGCAGACCAAGCACGTAAGGTAAAATCGAATACTAAAGGAAGCTCTCGAATTTGTTGGCCTCTCGTACCAATCCCGTGCCTGGCATAAGACCCGGATCAAATACGTTGACGGTGATACGACGCTCTGGGGCGAGCTCGACAAGCCTCCGCGATAGTGCGTAGGTAAATAGCATGTTGCAAAGTTTGGCGGTTGAATAACGCTTGCGGCCAAGAATCTTAATCATAGACTCTGGGGTGTGCCAGATCTTCAGCGGTGTCACATTTGGCGTCAGGTAGACCCGAATTTTGCGCTGGATCGTGCGTACCACTCGCAGTGAGTACAATGCGAGAATCTGGTGCGAGACTTGGTCGCAAGAGGAAGAAAAGGAGTGCGTGGCCGACGTGAGCAATGGCAAAGGTTGCTTCTATGCCCTCGGGTGTCATCACGAGGTCATATGGAAATTAGAGTCCGGCGTCCAACAACAGAGCCTTGATTTTTGGCTTTGTAGAGTCGGCTATCCAATTCCCGACGAAGCTTCGAACGCTTTTTGAATTGGATAGGTCGAGCTGCATGAAGATGGTGTTCTCTTGATTCAAAGTTTTGTTGATGGCCTGGGCAGAGTTGTCTTTGTCGGATCGTGAAGCGATTACGACTAGGTAGTCTGGATAATCGTTTGCAATCTTCAGAGCCACATGATACCCCAGATTGAGTGTTCCACCGGTAACGATAACGGAGTATTTGTAGCTCATTTTCCCAGTTCTTGCTATGGAGTTTCCTCTTAGTACTTTGAATCGAGGACGACCTTATCGTAGCTTGAAGACGAGAAGAAATGTCACCTTCTTATAGCCATTTTATGGAATGCGGAAGATTCAGGTCCGAATATCAGCTTGCCTGGTCCATGAATGCTACATATCTACCATGGAATAAGTAAGCCCCCATCACAATTAAAGGATGAATTTCCCGTTTTTTAGATGGACGCGTAGCTAGACCAGATTCAATGCTTAAAATCCGAGTGCTGACTTGAGATCGGTTGAAGTTTAAGTGCACTGTGAATCGCTTACTAAGGTGCGCTGATAGTTCATTGGTCACTCCCTCTCGAGCTACTCAACTTCAAGAGGCTTTTTTGGTGCTTGTTGGAGATACGGTTGGAAATCCTATAAGGCTTAGGTATTCCAGAGGTTTTCCTCAAAGTTATTGTGGAATTCGAGTCAACCCTTGAATTGTTGCACCCATTACTAGTGTATGAACTTTGATATTTCAGGAAGTCCTGGGCGGGGTTTTAAATTGACCTTCGTTATAGATCTAAAGTTTAGGACTAATAATTCGTGGGAGGATGAGAAATATGTTGTTACAGTGTGTCCAATAGTCCGGACTGTTTGACGGTTTAAACAACTAGTCCGGATTGCTTAAATGTTTGGATTGAATATATTGATTATATCATATTTTAGTCAAAAATCGTAAAATTTTTAATATATCCCGTTCAATCTAAACGGACTGCTTGAAATTCTTTTGGACTATTGGACACACTGCTTTTGTTACTTAACAAGATCT
>NGKI01000002.1:3143324-3170833 GCA_002162615.1 Myriosclerotinia duriaeana
CCCATTCTTATCATCATCCAGTATATGCGTCACATTGAAGGTGCTCGCCTTTATCTTCGGTCAGCTGTTGGACTAAAAGATAATTGTAAAATTCTGTTCACGTGTGTAGGCTAAAATTTGTCTTTTTTCTCGTTTCTCGCAGTATTTAATCTAATAATTCAATATATTGCCTAAATTCCATGTTCTATATGCTTACTACTATAACCAATATCTCTTGCAGTAAATCCATCATGAACAGCTAGTGCATATTCATATGTACTAAAATAAATCCTTCCTTCGACATTTACCACAGAAAGCTAGCTTACACCTAGGACTCTGCATTTCTGACTAGTCTTCCTCTTCTTAAAACTTTATAATTTCGGTTAAGCCACGCAGCAGTGACCTGCTCTCGGGCCCATGGAGTTCTGTTCAGGGGAAACTCGGCTGCGACTGCTCCCACATTATTCGCAAAATTATTTGGAACGATTAACCTTCCATCATTATCTGCTGGATTAGGACCGGGCGCGGCGAGGACAGGATTCACACGCTGCTCGTTTCGGTGTCCATTGACCTGGGCCACCATACCTCTGGGCAGACGAGCTGGGACGGGAGGTGGCGCAATATATCGACTAACACAAAAGTAAATATGAACGTTAGCAAATCTCTACTGATAACAGAAAATAGCAAAAAGGAAAGCGAGGAATATCACTCACTCCCATGCCTTCTCCCAAGCAGCTCTAACCTTCGCCTGTTTTAAACGCCTATTCGCACGGGTCCCTGCGGGAATAATGAGATATACATGCGGTATCGCCGCAAGCCGCGCTGCAGGCGTACCAAACGCCGCGGCGAGATTTGGATTGCGATACCAACCCACAATGGAACTTACGATATTCTCGGCCGAGTTATCATATCCGAAGCCCGACCTACATCCGATCAAAGGAAAGGCAATGGTAGTCGGCGGCGCGAGCTTCCATTGGTCTACGACGGGTACGTTTGCGTCGACGGGGTCGAGACCCGCTCGGATGTTGAAGGCGCGACTCAGCACTCTGGCCACCGCGCGCCGGAGATAGTAATCCGGGTTGTCTCGACCCACAGCCGGGGGTGCGGGTGGAGGAGGTGGGAGGAGCGCGGGAACGTCGTCGACTCGAGTTGCGAAGACCATTCTTGGAAACCCGGCGGCGGGTTGGGCACCTAGAGTTCCACCGTGACCTATACACAAGCGAAAATTAACATTAACATTCAAAGTTCAAAAATCCGTTCACCTCGTGTCAAATCTAGCAAAACTAGCAAAACTAATAAAGCACTACATACCCACGAAAGCCGTAGATCCTCCATTAGGTCTCGGGCCCACGATGGCATTCAACTGGGCTTGCGCTCTCGCACCTATCCGAGCCCACCAAGCCCGGGGATTTACGGCCAAGAGATCGTTGGTGCGATTGACATCGAGATGCAATACGATGGCCTCGGTGGGAATATCTAGGATGTCTATTTGGCAAAGGTGGAAGGTTGGCTGGCCGGGGAGGGCCGGGGAGGTGCGGATTACGTTTGGGATGGCTGGTGCTGCTGGTGCGGCCATGGCTATTGGGGTTTATATATATATATATGGGTGTGTGTGTGTGTGTGTGTGTATGTATGTATCTGGATAGGGTTTTACACACTTTTTTATATATTTTTTTAAAAAAGGGAAATCTTTCGGATTTGCTAGAATCAGATTTAAACTTTGGAAATCTCGGAGTTCTTATTGTATTGATGAATATTCGCTCCCCCTTTGTGTAAACGTGAGAGCCGAGATGCTAAGCCATTTGCGGGGGTGTGCTAATTGGGGAATAAAGATCGACAGGCAATGAAAAAAAGAATAGAAAATAAAAATAAACACCATCTTTATAAGAAACACAAGGATGCCTTTGTTCATTACGAGAGACGAGAATTTTTTGGGAAAATCAATTTGTTTATTAGAAACACTCTTGTGGTAACGCGTGGTTTTTCTGATGAATGACATGGCACCGCCAGCGCCGCTATCGTGAAAACGACTCGCGCAATATGCTATCTGAAATACAAACAAAACATGCAAGTGCCCCGAACTTTCTTTGCTCGTAATCTTTGCGGATATTGAAGAAACATTGTTGATATGCCATCCACCAATAGAAACATAAGTTCATAGACTGAATAAAGAAACCTTTTTAACATCTCTCACATTACCCACCCCCACATCCATCAATAGATTCCACAATGATACTACCGGTGACCCATTTGTGAACCCAATAGGTAATCAATGAAGACGCCACATGTTCTCTTCTGCCCCAGATCCATCAAATACCAAAGATCGCAATGGACAGTAACTTATTCTCCGCCGCGTGACCGAAGCCAAACCGTAAAAAGACATCATCAGTACCAATCATCCACCTCCGAGTCATCAGTCAATTCAGAATTATCATCAGGATCTTCAAAGAACGCATTCGTGTCTTCTGAATTTGTGTCCGAACCAAGCTCAGAGCTCTCGTAATGCACTGTATTATGAGCGTCAGTGTAGTTGAGAGCGCAGCCGCTATCAACACAGTCGTGACGGTCGGAGAAATCCGAGTCGTCCGCATGTTCTGCTTGGATGGCTTGGAACCGGGATTCTCTTCTGTCGCGTCTCATCTCGATGCGTTCTCGTCTCCTTTCCTGTCGGGGTTCCTTGGCTTCGTTGCGTTCCTCGTGTCGTTGGGCACGATCCCTGCGTTGAATTCGAGCCGCTTCGGCCTCGTCCCTGACGATCTCTTTGTTGGTGAGTTTGAAGGATAAGGGTCCATGATACTTTGACTTTACGCCATAGTTGATGAATTTCAGGGTACCGGGGAACCAAGAGTGAAGTACGTCGTGAAGACAGATCTTCATGTTGATGGCTGGGGAAAAGGGGAATGGCTTTTGGAAGATACCCGTTTCCGTGGGGTGAACCGGCCGGTATGAGAGCAATGGAACCGCGTACCTCACTACCTGATCCTCTCCCCCGAATACTACATTGTAGCATTCGTAGTTGAAGATGTTGGTCAAGGATAGCGAAATAGCGGTTACTTCATCCAGGCATCTGAGGATGATCAGGTATATTTCCAATGGGATGGCATCGCGCGTTCCATCTCTTCTCGTCCAATTTGGGAGCCTGTTTCTTTTCTCTACGAGGCGTCGGTCATTGTTGGAACGAATGGCTTCGATGAATGGAGCCATTGGCTGTAAATCAGGGAGTATTTGATTGTATTGCTGAACTACAGGAAAAAAAATTAGATTGAATCTGAAATGGTAAGGAGAAGCAGACTTACCACGTCCTCGTCGAATATCATGGTAGAATGGGTCATCGGAATCGTATTCATACTCGTCAGGATCGGTATCTTGTTCCTCTTCTGACTCCTCTTCGGATTCCTCTTCCTGAGGGGCTTCGACATCTTCGACGTTATTTTCTCTTTCATCGTCACCATCCATGCTGATATCGTCATCTTCTTCTTTGACGCCTTCAGACTCGTCATCGGCATCTGTGCCGTCAGTATCATCACCATCGACCTCTGATGAAGCTGAATGACTGAAGTTAGATATGATCAATTTGAGATTTAATAGATGGACTTACCGTCAAACTCTCTCTCCTTGATATCACCGCGATGAATTGGTGATTGTATCTCTGGCTCTGGACTCTCCACCTTTGGCACGGGACTTTGCACCCTAGGCGCTGGAGTCTGCACCCTAGGCACTGGACTAGCAACCCTAGCCTTTTTTGCCAATCTGGATGAGCTGCGTGTTGCGACTGCAGGCTGCTTTCTCTTGGGTGGCATGGTTGCAAATTGTTTCCCCAAAATATAGGAGAGAAGATGTGGCAGAAAGTATTGTTTGAGAAGTTGGTGATTTGTTTATTCCAAAG
Organism: Myriosclerotinia duriaeana; assembly: GCA_002162615.1. Classification (NCBI taxonomy): domain Eukaryota; kingdom Fungi; phylum Ascomycota; class Leotiomycetes; order Helotiales; family Sclerotiniaceae; genus Myriosclerotinia; species Myriosclerotinia duriaeana. The sequence continues at coordinate 3,147,190 of NGKI01000002.1, forward strand.
GCTAAAGGTAAAGGTAAAGTCTTTGAAAATACTATCAATTTTTTGGTCGGAAGGGGAACTTGGAGATGTACAAACAAATTATTGCAAGAATAAACAAGAGGAATATAGGTTTTGTCAAACTTGTTGTAAGCCTTGATGGTGTTATTAACAAAATTTAACAAGTCTTTGATGGAAGTCTCTTGACTACCTATGGAAAGGTATCTTTGAGTTGAGGTTGTTGATGGAAGAAAGTTTCGGAGGATCGAGACAGGATGTGTGTGGATATAGCAACCGGGCAGTGCAACCGAGACGCTACGGTTGATTCACTCACTGCCCAAGTGTCTTTTGATAGAAGAGGGTTTTTTTTCCTGTAGTGCCGAATGCCGAGTCAAGGTACAGTGGAGTCCAACCTGGAACTGTATTGAATATGACAATAATAATAATAAGGTTATGTGCATGTCAGATTCTTCTATTGATTTCTATCTTCTCCAATGCTACAATCTTATATTGAAGTTGAAATATTCACCGAGCTGGAGAGATTTGAACTTGTTATTATGGGAATTATATAATCCTTTGGGCATCCATCATCTGGTATATAAAATCTCAGGACATGGTATATGCAAAACAAAAATTCAAGTAGTAAGGATGAACTTCCTCCTTTAAACCTCAATTCTTCTTATTACTCATAACATTGCTTGAGCTGTGAATCATAATATCTCATTCATTCTGTTTGCTATAAAACAAGTTACTGTGGCCATAGTGAATTCGTTGGAACTTTAGATAACATGGCATAGATATTACAGATACAAACAAGCAAATCTCGGCATAGGCTCGGAGTATAATCTAGGCTATGATGGAATGAAGGTTTCACTGCATTCACTTTATCTCAGAGCTCTTGTATCATAGCCATAATTAAAACTTTCTGACAATTCAACTGAGTGTTTATAGGTATGATTCGAGGAGGAGTGACATCACAAAACGCAACAGCCAGGAATCTACCTGTGTTATCAAGATTACACAATGGAACCTACTTTAGTTTGCTGTATTTCAACTTGAAGGGATATAGAGTAAAGAAATCTTCTCATAGCAATCTGCAAGAATCCGAGGGTTGTTGTGTACCCCTGTTATGTTTGCTAGTTAGTTAGTTGGTCAACCACTTAGATTGAGGATAATTTCCTGTGTAGAACATATGCCAGCCCAAGAAAGCATGTCGGATGAAGCGGCGAAACCAAAACCAAAAGAAAGTTGAGATTTCATACTACTGAGCAGCTAATAAGATTCAGTGTGTTCTCTCAAATCTCCACAGCGGCTGCAGGGCTTGACAAGATAGACTTCAGCCAGCGCCATGCCATTCCACCTCAAAATGAAGGCTCTTTGCCCCAGCAGTTCTAGGTAGGGTTGCGAAATGAGTTGACTGTCTGCACGTAACGTGCATAGCAAAACGTATGGACTGACAAGATACAACGGTAATATCATGTGCAAGGATTCGCAGGGAGAGAGGGCAGCTGAGAAGGTACAAAGTACATTCTTAGTCTAATCGTCGGTCATGAATGTTCAGAATCAAGCCAATGGGCAAAATAAGGTTGATCTCCGCAAGAGCGATATTGTAAAAGTTGAGTTGGCATACATGCATCGACTGTGCAATTTGAGTTAACAAATCAATTTACAACCCTACTTCCTGGACACCTTCTATTTGAAATCCTATTAGACACTGAAATTCACAGAAGACTATATTATTATATGCTGTGCAAGTCCATCAAGTAGTTTTAAGTATATTCAAACCACGGCTGGGCCCGTACACCTATTAACTCCCTATCTGAAGTCCCTTGACCTCCCCACCCAAAATAGACGGATACGTAAAGCACAGGCTCCCGTCATTGCTGAGAAGGCTGTATGGAGGAATCTGAATATGGCTCCAGGAGTCTGCACAATACTTTTCTGCTATCACCATATGGAGATAAACATTTGTGAAGAATAGAAGACCTGCTGAAATGTATATCCTCTAGCGCCGGGAGCTTGAAGTTCTCGACAGAATTTTCTTCTCTAAAAGATTGGATCTCGGATTTTAAAGACTGATCAGCAGATTCCCGTTCATTTCGACGGCTCATTATTGGCGAATAGAGAGCCTCGAGTGCAAATGTAGCCAAGATACCCCCTTCCAAAGGAGAAAGGTGCTGCGTCATTGTCACCTAAGAGTAATATGAATAGCATGGCACACCTACGCCCGATGCGAAGTAAAATACTATGATAACAAGATCCAAATGTATGCAAGCGCAATAATACCCGGCACTCCCTACTGCGCGGACGGAAAAACATTGTTGGCGTGATATCACTGAAACCACTCAAAGAACAGACATCAAAAGAGAATGCAGCGTGCAATATAGATGAAAATTTTACTTTGAATTGGTGGCAGAAGGCAAACCCTTTTTCTTGAATCGGCCTTGCATCCAGCATCTATACATCTTTAGTTCCTTGGCTCTATTAACCAGTAACCTTCTATCAACGCCGAGATCAATGACCTCGAAACCATATTCTTTCTCTGTCACTGGTGCTGGGGCCTGAGCATCTGACTCTGAAAGTTTTCCGGTCCAAATGTTGACCAATTCATCTTTCTCAAAGAAGTATACCCGGGTACCGTCCCCTCTGATGTAGAAGTTTTCTTCTAAATAACGACCTTTTTTGAAACGCACCTGGGCAAGATCGCCACGGCCATAATCCCGAAATAAAACATCACCACCTGGTTTGAGTACCTTGAAGATATTTTGGACAGCCTTACTCCATTGGCTGGGGGAAAGTGCAGAGAAGATAAAGATCATGATCACAACATCAACACTACTCTCTTCCAATCCTGGGGGGAGAACATCGCCAGCAGCATCCCATACATCTGCTTGTATGTTCTTTGTGTCATATGCCTCGTTCGCACGTATCACTTCCACGGCCTTCTTGGAGAAATCGCAAGCATGGATTTTCAAATTAGGATTTTGATTATGTTTCAATATTGGATAAGCAGTGTTACCTGCCCCGGCGCCAACTTCGAGAATGGTAACGGGTCCATAAGTCGACTCTGTCACTTGAGAAAGGATAGGAAATTCTTGTTGGAGCCATTTGCGATCTTTGAAGAAGTTGGCGGTATTGTTTTTGTAAAAATTGTTCCACCATTTTGCGGGATCGGAGTTGAATCTGTCTTAAGAAATTCGTTAGTTGTTGATAAAAACAAGAAATGTAACGGGTAAAAAATATTTAGACTACATTCAGAAAGGAGCGAAAGACATTGCTATATTTATATCATTCAGAGGCTAGTAACCTCAGATGAGTTATGATTATCATCATGGTAGTGTTGGCGGCGTGTTTGGGAGGGTGAGAGCAGATAGATATACTCACTTTTGTCAAACTCCGATACAGGAGCCTCGCGTTGCTTTGCGTATTGTAGTTCTGCATACTCCTTGTAAGTATCATCAGTCTCGACGTGGTCCCATGCATTGAATTCGAAGACGTTATCTTGTTCACTAAGATATCGAGAACCAAATTGAAAAGGATCTGATCTCTTCATGTTGTTTTCGGGATCATGTGAACGATGGGGAAGTTCAGGGCGATCAGTAGCCACTGCAGACTCGGTATCCTGGATTTTCAAGGAAGCAAGGTCCTCGACGGCAACAGTACCTTCGTTACTCGGTGGGATGTCGTCTTTGGACATACTTATTAGCATTGAGTAACCTTTGAAAAATTGAGTTGTGACATTATAAGTGGAAGAAACGAAGCCGAGAAAGAAAATTTATTTTATCGATGCAAAGACTAGTGTAAAAGCTTAGACCAATATACAAAGCGGTATAATCATTCTGCCATGGCACTATTCCACTTATAGCAACTCACTTTTGAGGCTTCCAAAAAAAAAGTTAAGCTGTTGATGAGGGAGGGGAATTTCAGAGAAATCTAATAATTGTCAATGAGAGATTGGAATGATGGTATGTATTTTATGATCGCGTGAATCTCAGCTCTTGAATATGCTCTAATTATCTTACAGGATTCACAATCTCGAATTGCGCAAGAAAAACTTGCTGGGCTTGAGAAAGCCTCTGCGCCTTTTGAGGAACAAATTCGAGAAGCTGGAAATTTCGTTGATATCGATTTAGACAAGGTCGCGACTGTCCTAGATTATCAAAGATATGAAGAGAAAGCCTTCAAGAAGAAATGTGCGGCAGGATCATTTCATGGTAGAGAGGAATGGCTTTTGCGATGGCTTTTGAAGAAATTGCAGTCTTCAAAGGACAAAACTCCGAGGTATATGATTCAGCTCTGGATTAGGGATCAAGAGCTAACAGTTATTCCTTAGAATTACACCATCATCATGGCATCTTTTTCGTTTATTATTGAATGCGATCCCCGTAGCCAATACCGCACGCATGCTCACCGAGAAGAAGTTTATGTCAACCCTGCAACAGGCATTACAAGAAGCACAAGAAGTCGACGTCTTCGATGATTCTCGGGTTGAGGCACACGACGATTCAATATCGGGATCCGATTTAGGAGAAACTTCGATTGTCTCGAAGAAGCGCAAACGAACTGGAGAATTGGTTACCCATACGTATCATGGTCCCGCCAAAGGGTTGAGGGCTTTAGTTATGGCGATCCATACTGCCATCCACAGCATTGTTCGTTCTACCAAGATTTCTTTCTCGCAAAGAGTAACTGGCAATGATAGAAGTACAGCATTCACCACGGAGTATATGCGAGCGGTTGTACGAACCACTCCCGAGGCGTCTGCAATAGTTCTAGGTTCTTGGATGTCTCTCTGCGGAATGGTATTAAGGCAAAAAGCTGGTCCGGTTATATCATCTCAATTACTATCCCCATTCATCGACATTTGGGACTACCGCGTGGTAGGAAGCGAAGATTTTATGCAATTCTCTATTCATTGTTCAGAACCTTTGATGGCTTTGCTGAAAAGGACTAAGGTAGATTCAGCTACACAGGATTGGAAGGCCAGTTTGGAAAAAGTGATTGCTCGCAACATCATCATTCCTTCAAAAGCAAATTCTGGAGAGAAGCAAGATTCCACACTATTGGAAACCCTGACTAGAGTATTAGTATTGCAAGATGTCGCAAATGCTCCCATTCTTTTCGATGTTGCAATTCGATCTTTACAGCCCCATGGAGAACGTCGGAGGCGGCCATCAGACAACGCATGGCTTCAGAAAGTCTTCACCACACTGAAAGCTGCCATGCCTCCTACTAAAACTACGGCGCATAATCTTGCAATTTGCGAAATACTTCAGAGCTCTATTCAACACAAAGTAGATCTTGGCCTCCCTGAACTACGAAGTTTGACGGCAGAGTATGTCATACCAGAGGGAATGACTGATTGGAAGCTTCTGGAAACTATGATGAAACTCGATGCTAATATCTTCCTCATCTCTGAAAACGACAAGGATTTACTGAAAGAAGTATTAGAGAGAATTACCAACATTTATTTCGACCAAACGTGGTCCGAGCAATCTTCCCATATTGTTCCTGAAATTGTCGTTCCTTTGATGAACGAGTTTGCAAAAGCTCGTGATCTATCGGGGTTCGTGCGTCATTGGTACACACAGCTTGTCAAGTTTGAACAGATCCGTAAAGAAGATGCAATGTTTCCGACGAACGCTTTTTGTGCTTGGGAGGATGAAGCGTTACATATTGAGCTTCCCAAGCTTCTGGAGAATTCATTAACTACTCAACAAATAGTTCAATTGGTTGACTGGCTAGCCATCGAAAGTTCAAATCAACCGGAAGCTGTTGTTACCATTCTTGAAGCTATCGCCAATTCGGTTACCAGGGAAGATGTTGTAGATATCATCGGAACACGTTTGTACCATGTTATTTTTGATAACGGAATATTCAACGCATTGGATGACAGATATATATGGCGGGCCTGGAGAGTTTTGACTCGATCCTTCCAGTGGATGCAACCCTCTCATTTAGACGAAATTGCTGAGCTGTGGGAGCAGAAAGCGAGCCCCTTTGACACACTGTCTACCCAAACGTTCAGTAATAAGGGTTTAGACAATTTGGAAATCTTTCGATGTGTCTGCTCAGCATGGAATTCGACTGAAAGGGGTAGCAAATTGGATAGTCTTGCATCACCAGTAATTTTACGCTGTCTTCAACATCTAGGCCCTTCCACCGGTACTTTGCTTGATCAAAAGGGAGCAGGTATTGACAAATGGCCTGTGCAGCTCAACAAAATATCACGAGGAGCTCAGTGGACTGCATGGTCATTTTACAATTGCCTGTTTCGAGAATATCCTCGGGTTCTCGAGTAAGTACCCCCAAAATTCATCCAGTGCATGCAAAAAACATCAGGCTAACATACGTATAGGCTAGGATTGAAATTGCAGGATGGTGCGTTTGAGTTGTTATTGAAAAATGTTCTCTGGATAGCTTCTTCTACCACCAACACTACACCCGATCATGGATTGAATCACGAAGTGTTTGCCGCCTTATGGTTTGGAGTCCTGCGTCAAGATTGTGTACTCAATAAATCTAGTGTGATAAGTAAGTCGCTTTAACTACTACTAGCCAATCAAGTTCATTTGTTGACCTATTTCAGGTCGATTCATTGACGTCCTTTTGAAATGCCAAACTCAAGAGGAAAACCCTCTTCTCGCTACTCCTGCATGTAACCAGGCAGTTATCGAATCCTTAACGCATCTACCACTCGAGGTGTTTACTAAAAAAGAAAGAGAGCAAATCATGCAAAGTTGGTCGATAGACACCTTGGCACAGTCACCCGAGTGCTACCCTGCAGTGCTGGCACTGAAACTGAAGATTACGCATCGCCCTACATTTTACAAGGTCAGTAATATCCCCTAAACTGTAAGCATTGCTAACTCTATAGTAGGGCATGAAATACAAAGATTTCGAAGAAGCCGAAAAATTGATCAAAAAAGTCGGGTTTGAGGAAATGCCTAAGCGACTGGAAATACTTATAGTCTTGAGAGAGCTTGTTAAGTTGACACTGTCGTATGTATAATCCTGATCATTTTGCTGCTGCTTCTTTGGTTACTAAATTCCATTAGACATGTTACCAGTAACTTGGATCAATCTCAGAATCGCACCTATATCTTGGACGCCATAAGTTATTTCCATGATAAACTCAACAAATTTACCAAGGACGAGAAAATTTCCAAAGGCGAAAAGACTTTACCTTTTATTTCCACGTCACACTCATTATTTACTATTCTTACCGCGAAATCGCAACAACTCAATGATCTAGCTATTATCGCCAAACAAGATTTCACCAAACTTTGCACATCATTCAGACAATTTCTCCTCGTCCAATTGCAACATCGACTGAAAAAGAAACTCAAGAGAGATGAAGTTGGAAGCCACAAGGATGGTTCATTGTCAGTCTTCATCATTCTTCAAGCTCTCGAATCACTGGGCGTGGATTCATCACAGCTTGAAGCTCTCGCTGCAGAAGGCCAGGCTTACATTACGAAGTTGAACGAAGGGAAGCCAGAAGTGGATGATGTACGCCAAATTTTGCCGGAATTCTTCGCTGCTCATGCATCAAGCAATGAAAATGGAATCCTTCATACAACTCTAGAGGCTTTCATTAACACATCCGCTGGTAGGGCCGGCATAAAGAAAAAGATGGAAAAAATAACTTCTGGAATGGACAATGCGGAAAAGTTACAGCTGATTCAACGTTTATTCGGTGAGGACTTGGTTGGATTGACCCAATTGGATAAGCTGGTAGCTATTAAATATGTGATTGTCGCCTGTGATAGTATGTCTAACATATTCTCACTCCTTGCCAATTATAGCTGACCAGTCATAGATATAGGATACGAGCCTGTTGATGCAAACACGGCACCGAGGCCAATGAACCTCTGCCTAGCATATGACATGTTTTGCACCCAGATAATTAAAACTAGCTCATACAGAGTGTTCGCTGTGCTTGGGGAAATCATGGAGTTGGTGTTGAAGACAAAGGTACGTTTCAATACTCGATTATCTTTCGAAGATGTAACTAACAAGTTCGCAGCGTCGTGCTCTCTCCCAATGGTCTGTTGATCGTACTCTTGCTATAATTGCCATAATATGCTCTAGCAAAGGACCTTCTCTGCCCATCTCCCAAGCCAGCAATATCTTCATTCGCCTCTGCACATTGATGAAGGTCGTTCTTAACAACCACCGCTTCCGTCTTGAAGGGCATCTCCACTGTGTCATCCAAGTTCTACAGCCTCTTCTTCGCTGCCTCTTTACAGCTCACTCACACACCTCGAAGAGACTCCTTCAATCTTTTACCCCACCTCCATGGCTCCCACACTTTCCCACACCTACCACACCAGCCTCATCACACGTGCTATCACCAATTGCTGCTGAGTCTTTCACGCGTCTTCTCACCCTCATATGCGATCCCACACCGAATTCTATCTCTCATTCGTCTATGAACAATCTTACCTCTGCTGTAGCTAAAGCCAAAAAGATCGCTGGCCAACACATGCACATCATACTTCAGACGTACATAAGATTCAACCTCGAAATGACAATGAAGCCTGAAGTTAGAGCTGCTATGACACCTGGGTTATATGCAATATTTGGATGTACCGATATGGAAGGGCGAAAGGCAGTGGTTGATGGTTTGGATGCGAGCGCTAGAGCAGTCTGGGGCACTCTGTATAGAGATTGGGTCCGATTCGGAAGATGGAAGGGTGCTTAGTAGGATATGAAGATAAGTTGGATTCGGTCGATATATTGTCAGTATTCACAAATGAAGTGATGAATTTAGAGCATGCTTGGAAGAACGTAATTCAATTGTTCGAAATTAAGGTATTCCTAAGGGCCCTCTATCAATTTGATGTCGCATGCGCTTTAGCTTAATTAATCCATAGCCTCCCCAATATTAAAGTGCTGCGGTCTCATCGTGAAGCATATGTTTCTGCCTCGATGTTGTCTTTGGTGCTGAGCCAGCGGTTCGAATACGATTTTCACGATATCATGTTTTCATGAAAACAACAGGTGTAACTGAGATAACCATCACTTCCCGCTCCACACGCTCATTTCTTCTCACTATCTCTCATTGACACATCGCCCATCTGCCTTTTCCCAACCTCACCGCCCTCACCCAAGAGCTCTCTCGCTTCTCTCCAACCATACACATTTTGCCCATCCAATCATTCATTGACCATTCACCATCGTTACCGAACCACTACACATATATCCAAACAAGCTTCATACACCATCAAAACAAGCAAACGCCCTCTCTCTGGCTCTCTTGGCAAGTCCCCGCTTCGTGTCCTCCGCTAACATCTTTATAGAAAAAAAAACATTTTGGGGTCAAAACATGCAAACCACCTTCTTAGCCTCATGGCTCTGGAGATCTGGTTTTAAGTGACATGATGCTTGATTGTGACAGAGCCCATCCTCCCTCCCGCCCATCCCCGCCCATCCATTTCCTTCTTCTCTTCATCACACTCCCTCCATCACCAAATATTATTTCAATCAAAAAAAAAAGCAAGGATAAAAGAACCATGGGGTTAAAAAAAAAGTAAGTACCAACTTCCTTACACAGAGAGAGAGTGCTTGCTACACTTGATACAATTTTTTTCCTAATTTTTTGAGCTGGAGAAGAGGCAAGACAAGACATAGGAAGAAGGCTGGAAGAGGATGAAAGATGTTTGGATTATTTTTGAAGGTTTATTCACCAACCTTGGAAGTTCATAGATGTCATGCAGACTTTCATAACAGTCTGACCTTAAAGCGCAAAATGCAAACTCCATTTCACTGTCAATATCAAATTTTAATACAAACAAGTAAAGAGCATACAGGCAAACATGATGTAGCATTATTGTCATGTTATTTCAGAGCTCATGTCCTTGAAGCGACAGCCCTTCTAAATTTCAAATGATCGCGCACCAACATAGTGTTTGTATATGTCGAGGTTCTGGATTGCGCAAAATCCAGCACGAAACTGGTGGGTATATTTATCGCAAACATGGACACCTCAATTAAAAACCGTCGCGGTATAGCAATTGCAACCACACTATCCAACTGGCTGGCCACCATCACCAGATCAATGGAAGCGATTGCATTGTGTCGCACTTCTTTCATATTTTTCCTTTCATCGTCCTTGACTTCTTCGAGTGCCCGAGTATCCATATGCTTCGACCTGTAGCATAGGTATCACCACTATTCTTTTCAGACACCTTTGACTTTCACATCTTCGCCCTTGATAGCACCACCACTAACTTTTTCCAATTCCGCCTCAAGTGCTTTGATTTCCCTCCGCTTCTCCGCTTTCGATTCATCCTTTTCCAATTTCACCCACCCCCAATAAGTCAATTGGTATATGAAAGTTGCCATCAACAGGGTTTTTGCGACGGGGCGTGTGAATGTTTTGTAGAAGGCGCGCTGAATGAGTATTAGCTAAAATCATAACATGAAAGACAAGAAAGCGCAGGGAAGAAGGATAAGTATATATAAAAAAAACAAGAGGAACACTTGCAGTAGGTGATGGAGTTTCTGTGGATGCGAATCGTCGTTGCGATATAGGTGCGCTCCTCATTGCTAGGTTTTTAGAGTTCCCCCAGAGACTCATAGGAGTGCGATTCATTTTGTCCAGCCCTTCTTTTCCTTCTATTCCACTTCAGTTTGTCTAATTATTAAATGTCGTTCATCCCATTCCGTCGCATACGCATAGCATCAATTCCATCCATTGAAGTGAGGTTCAGAAATGCTGTGTGAACGATCGGCTGATATTCGGCTGTTCTTGGGACCCCACTTATTTGAGCTTCAAGCAATCATGTCGTGCATGTCATGTCGCGAGGCTGCGACCTCATAATGTTCCTCCAATGATATTTGTATTAGGAGGCTGCCTCTCTTAACTTACACCTCTTTCCTCTCACTGTACCTCTCACTGTACCTCTCACTGTAAAGTCACCTGGAACTATTTCTACATCAAAACAACATGGCGTCCAAAAAATACGCGCTTCTTCCCATGGAGGAAGAGGAAATAGGTCCAGCGAGGGTGGTAGCAAAGAAGAAGGAGAAAAAGTCACATCGTGAGAGCTCTTCGCGGCGCGATAAACACCGAGAAAGGTCTCCTCGTCGAGAAAGGTCCCCTCGTCGTGATACAGAGCCGCGGTTAAAGAACATTCGAAGTAAAGCGAATGATGATTATGAGGATCGATGGGGCGACGAGGAATATGCTTCCGGAGAAGAACCAGAATTTCAGGAGCCTGCTTCCAAACGGGTGAAAACGAGTCATTCAGAGGACGATATCTCAGATACGGAGAAAGAACGAAGGAGGGATCAGGCAGAGAAAGATGCCTTCGCGCAAAGGTTGCTGTCGAAAAATTCTGATAAGTCGAAGAAAATCCTCGAAGACAGATCCGACCCCATCATGGCACAGAGAAGGGCTTTGGCCGACGATGCGGCTGCAAGGAGTGCCGCAATGCCAGATCTCAGAGAGAGGTCAAGGCAAGAATACTTGAAGAAGCGCGAGGCAGAGCGGCTCGCTTTACTGCGGAGACAAGTCGAGGATGAGACAAGGGAGCTTAACGATCCTTATTCCAACTTGTCGGCGAAGGAGAAGGCGGAATTTGCTAAGAATCGAGAGGTTCTTCGACTTGCAGACGAAAGATTAAGGATCGATGATCACCTGGATGGCTATGCTATGCCAGACGACTATATCACAGAGAAAGGGAAACTCGATCAGAAGAAGAAGCAAGAAGCATTGTACAAACGCTACGTCGAGAGAGATGAATACGGTCAGGAAAAGTTTGTCACTGAGCATGATGAGTGGGAGAGGCAGCAATTAAAGCTAGCCAAAAACCAGATTCAAAGCAACGAACGAGTCGATCAGGGCGAATATGATTACATTTTGGACGAGGAACAAGGGATCAAGTGGATCATGGATTCGAAGCTTCCCGGCCAAGGTTTGGATAAAGAAGCAAGGTTTTTAGGTGAACAATTGAAGGCTGCCGAGCAAAAGGCAAAGACCATCGAGGAAACGAGGAAGAATCTTCCAATATACGCTTACAAGGAAGAATTTCTGGCTGCTCTTGAACAGTTCCAAACTATCATTCTTGTCGGTGAGACAGGATCTGGAAAAACCACACAATTGCCTCAATATCTGCATGAAGCAGGATATACCAATGGAGGGATGAAAATCGGAGTAACCCAACCTAGGAGAGTGGCTGCCATGTCCGTTGCTCAACGTGTGTCGGAGGAGATGGGATGTAAAATTGGGAATGAAGTCGGCTATGCTATTCGTTTTGAAGATTGCACCAGCGACAAAACTCTTATTAAGTACATGACCGATGGACATCTTTTGAAAGAGGTCATGATAACCCCTTCTTTGGACGAGTATCAGGTGATCATGATCGATGAGGCCCACGAGCGGACTGTACATACCGACATACTCTTGGCTCTACTCAAAGATCTTGCCAAAGAGAGGCCAGGAATCAAACTCTTGATCGCCTCCGCAACAATAAACGCACAGGCTTTCTCGGAATTCTTCGACGGCGCTCCTATCTTCAACGTAAAAGGCCGCAGTTACCCAGTTGAAATCTACAACACCCCTCAACCAGAAGCAAATTATCTTGCTGCTGCCATTACCACACTATTTCAGATACATACCTCTCAGCCAAGTGGCGATGTGCTGATATTCTTAACAGGTCAAGATGAGATTGAGGCAGCTGAAGAACGGATAAGTGATATTTCAAGAAAATTGGGTTCAAGGGTACCCGAGCTTGTTATTTGTCCTATTTACGCAAACCTCCCAACCGACTTACAAACCAAGATCTTTGAACCGACACCTAAAGGTGCACGAAAGGTCGTCTTAGCAACCAATATTGCAGAGACAAGTTTAACCATTGATGGCATTGTTTATGTCATTGACCCGGGATTTGTAAAGGAAAATATTTACAATCCAGCGACTGGAATGTCCAAGTTAGTCACTGTGGCGTGCTCACGGGCATCTGCGAATCAAAGAAGTGGTCGTGCTGGTCGTGTAGGGCCTGGTAAATGCTTCCGTTTATACACGAAATGGGCATTCATGAACGAAATGGAAGAAAGTACCACTCCTGAGATCCAAAGAACAAATTTGAATGGTACAGTATTGCTACTTAAGTCACTTGGAATTAACGATCTTTTGACATTTGATTTCATGGACCCTCCACCCACAGAGACCTTAATCGGTGCTCTCAATCAATTATATGCTTTATCTGCATTGAACAATCGAGGAGAGCTGACCAAGATTGGAAGACAAATGGCCGAATTTCCAACTGATCCTCAGGTTGCGAAGTCAATTATTGCTTCGGACCAACTAGCCTGCTCTGACGAAGTGTTGAGCATCATGGCAATGCTAGGTGAAAGCTCGGCATTATTTTTCCGGCCCAAGGGAGAACAAAGAGTGCATGCAGATAGTGCACGAGCGCGGTTCACGATTAAGGAAGGAGGTGATCACCTAACGTATCTAAATATTTGGAACCAATGGGTGGATAGTGATTTCAGTACTGTGTGGGCAAAGGAGAATTTCCTTCAACAGCGTTCCCTTACTCGAGCTAGGGATGTTAGAGACCAACTTGCGAAGCTTTGTGAGCGCGTCGAAGTTACAATCGCCAGTTGCGGGGCATCAAACATTGAGCCTATCCAAAAAGCCATTACGGCAGGGTTTTTTGCCAACGCAGCGCGATTGCAGCGAGATGGTGAAAGTTACCGAACAGTCAAGAGAAATACGACGGTGTACATACACCCTTCGTCGGTCTTGATGGCCAATGATCCACCCGTTAAGTTGGTCGTGTATCATGAACTGGTTCAAACTACAAAGGAGTATATGCGCAGTTGCATTCCCATTAAAGCGAATTGGTTACATGAACTCGCACCGCATTATCATAAGAAGAAAGATATAGAGGAGATGGGGGAGAAGAAGCTGTCGAATCGTAGTAGGATTTAGTACCATAGCATAGCACATAGCATGTTGAATTTAGCGAACGCATGATATATTCTATGGGAGATTGAGTTTTGCTTGGCATTTGAGATTGTGTGTGAGTTTGTTCTTTTGGTGTGTTGATGATAATTGTAGATACCCATCGGTTTAGGCAAATATCACCTCGTTTAAGAACCCTCCACGTAGACTCTACCTTTCTTTGCGAAGTGTTTCCAATAGTGCAGATTCGATTTAATTTCATATTTAATTGAACTCACCCTCGCGTGGTCCACACTGGCGTGAGTTTACCTCTTACCAAAGACAAAATACAAACGAGGTTAGTGTTAGACACTTGGTACATCAACGAACAACTTTATCTATTGAACAGTTTAGTGTCGGTTTGATTTGTTGCTCGGTTATTAAAAAAATTTATGCTTGATTGGTAAGTTGCAGGCTTGAGAGCTCAAGCAAGCAGGCAAGCTTGATAGTATTCCTAGTGATTTACATATTTGTTCACTTTTGGTTCGCTTAGTCTCTGGTCGAAGTAATGCAATTTCTCAATTCGTCACCCCTCTTTCTTCGCCTTTCCTCCTTCACCCCTCCTTCTTCACCCCTCCCTCGCCAATATTCAATGCTCGGTCAATGATAATTGTGAACCTTGGAAACATGGTCCACTAGCTTTTCTGCTGTTTCAAACCGATGCTGTTTGATCTCTTCGTCATGCTCGGTCTACTCAGTCTATTCGGTATACTGGCAGATTGGATATATTAAATTGTTACCTTTTTGTACTTTCAATTGGTTTTTGGCTGTTTTTTCCAATATACTTAAATTACTATAATAATTTGTAAGCAGGTGCTAGTTCAATTCGCTGTGTCGGTATATCTTTGACTTCTTTTTTATTAGAGCTGTATCATTAAGGATGTATAAGTGATATTGGTAGCTATTTGTAGGTAAGTTTGATAGTAACCAAGGAATAGTCGTTTTCGGTTTAGCTGTTGCAGTGGTAGGTAATGCGGTATTGCTTGGTAGAAGAAGTGTTTCGTCTCCCACTTATGTAAATTGAGTCGGATGCAAGGTTCAGTCTTTGAGATCGGATTTCCCTGATAGGCTATTTGATTTCTCGGATCCAATGACTTTGCTGTTGGGAATATCTTTTTAGGCTTCTGGTACTTGTTGAGGGTCTTTTGATGTTTTTTCTTCGACCTTTGTAGCCTTTTTATTCGACAAATTGCTTTGCGTAATACGAGTTTCTATACCACGATTTTTGATCAAGTCAATCGGATGTTGTAAGACCGGCGAGAGGTTGGTATTTTTGTTGGCTTGGTTAACAACCTGCTGGATTTCTTCGGCTTGTTGGCTCAAGTTGCTATTGGCTTTAAATCGAGCTTGGCTAGAAGCCAGTGCTTCT
This sequence comes from Myriosclerotinia duriaeana, assembly GCA_002162615.1. Taxonomy (NCBI): domain Eukaryota; kingdom Fungi; phylum Ascomycota; class Leotiomycetes; order Helotiales; family Sclerotiniaceae; genus Myriosclerotinia; species Myriosclerotinia duriaeana. The sequence continues at coordinate 3,162,492 of NGKI01000002.1, forward strand.
TTGTATCTCTTGCTGTTTTTCGTTATCATTTCGGACGCGGCACAGTCTTCGAGCACCCTTCTTATAACTTCTGGATCCGCGACAAGCTTTTTGTATGCTCGGGCCTTGGCCTCGGAGATGGGTTTGGCCTTTGGGGCTTTGCTTATATCCATAGCCTTGGTAAGTGATTGTTGCTGGTGGGTGATGTTACGTTGACTTTGTGAAGCTTTTCTGTTGATTCTTTAGGTGATGAAGGGGCGAAAAAAAATTCTTGTCAAGTGGAAGTGAGAGTGAAAGTGAAAGTGAAGTTTTGGATGTGTAGTGTGGGGTGGTGATTTCAACAGGCACAGGCGAGAAAGTTGGGAATCATTGTAAGTTTTGTAACTTCGACAATGATTCATTACAAATCGAACAATTAAATTACCGATTTCGATTTCGGAATGGATTGAAGGTGTCTCTTTATCCAGCATAACTAGGTCGGATTCACCTGTCAAAGGCTCCAGAAGAGCACGAACGCCTTTACCTTTTGGAATTTGGTTTGCCTATGTCAATTGGTACATCATATCAGGTTTGAGTACAGCAAGTATTAGACTAGTAGTACTAGAGGCCAATTGTCAAGGCAGAAAGCTTGGTCAAGATGAGGTCATCTCCGTCGGATTTGGTCCCCAATATAGACGCCATGGTCTAAGGAGGAAGACCGCTGACCGCCAATTACACTTACACCGATAGGTATGTGTCCAAGTAACCATTGATGCGGTTGCATTGGCTCAGGATTAATATTTGAGGTCTTTTCTTACGATACGCGATGGCAAATGAAAATGGGCTTTGTAGGCTGTGAAGAGATTTTATTTATAAATGTAAGAGATCTATACTAAGTTTTTCTAATATTATATTGATTAAAATTCTTTTGTTATAGTATTAATCAATAATGACTTTTTGATTCTTTTATTTCTATATTATAACTAATCAAAAAAAAACTACAATTATATTATATTGATTTTATAAATTTATTTAAAATATTATAATTTTCTAAAACTTTTTAAAATAAATCGAATTTAATTCTTTTAATAGAATTCTAAAAAGTTAAATTGTTTATAATAAAGCGCAAAATCGAAATAGATTTGAATTTGGTTTTTTTCTTTGTTGGGGTTTAGAAAACTTTCTTTTTTTTCAGTTTTAAATTATTTAAATTTATATATATCTTTAAATAATTTCAAATCGATTTTCTAAACAAAAATAAATTGTTTTTTATTTAATTTTAATTAATACAAATAATTAAATTTATTAATGAAAAGATTTAAATTAATTAATATATTAGTATTTAAATTATAAAATAAAAGTATTTAAAAAACAAAAGTAGTTTAATTAAAAATATAAATAAGATTATATATATTAATAAAATCTTTTAATATATATAAATGAAAAGTATTTAATGTTTTATTTTTTTAATTAATTAATTGGTTATAATTTTATTAAAAAAAGCAATAAGTTTTTGAAATAATATTTGTTAAATGTAATAAGCTATATTTGTTATATATATAGTATTTTAGAATTAAAAATCTTAAATTTATTAATTAATTAAGGTTTATTTTAATTTAATTATTTAATAAAATTTTAATTTTTTATATTCTTTTTAAAGCTTTTTATAATAAAAATTAATAATTATAATTGTTTTATTATAGTTTATATTAAACTTTTATAATACTATTAATTTCTTAAAATTTCTTTTGTTTAATTAATATTTAATATTTGTTAGTAATATTATTAATACAATTAATAACAATTGTTATCAAATTTAATTAAAATATATAAAACTTATATTGTTTAACTAAATTATTAAATATTAAAATCTGCATTCTATCCTCCATCATACGACCGCGCCACCCCACCCCCAAGCATCGAACCTTCTTCCCCATATGGATCTACAACTCATCTTCCATCTCTCTAACCACAACATATTGGCGCTGTAGCATTCTACAATAAGCTCCACTCCGTCAGAGAGAGCGAAAGGATATTCTTCCCTTGGTGATTACGAAAGAGCATAGTGTAAGATTCTGAGCTGAAAAATGTATTGAAATTGATCTATCTGAAGAAGTGAAATACACAAAAAACAGCTGGTTTATATTCTTATTTCAGTGGTAAAAAGATCAACAAGAAAGAGTTTAAATGAAGGCTAACATTACCCATATCCTCTGTAATCAGTGCACCAGTGCGAATGCCTTCAGATTTAGAAGTTTAAATCTCACATATAGTGCTTCGGAAGAATACTGCGGTCGTTGTTATCAAATGTCTCCCATACAAAATTATTAGCCTACAGATTGCATTTCACAGCCCGATGTACTTAAAATGGCGATATGCATCTAGGTACGAGTCATTTCATGAATGAGAAAGCACCGGGGACTGTCACCCGATAAGGATGAACTTTCAGTAGCGTCTAATGTCTCTCCCTGTCTTGCCTTCCCCCTGTTCCACCTTCGCCAAAGGACAATACCTGTCGATCGTCGATTTGAGGGGGTCGATACAACATGATATTCACCGCAAATCGTAGCTTCTTGGGTCTCCTCATATCCGCAAGCCTGGAGATTCTATCCCCTGAAGCTTCCCAGACCCAAACGTAATATTTAATATCTGCGAGAAATACAACAACTATACAACAAAAAATGCCAAAGAGTTTGTGAGTCCTGATCCGGAGTCCAGAGTTGGCCTGTGGGTCTCGGAGAGGTAGTGGCCTGTGGAGGTTGCGAGTAAGAAACCTTCCCGAATAAGCCAGCTGATTTTCTATCTCCGATAGTTGTTCTCTTCTGCGGCTGATCTGCTATTATATCTTCGGGGGAATCCTCCATCATAGGATCCTTATTTTTGGGTCCCAAGTTAAATGCTTGTGCAAACGAATAATTAACCCTTTCACCAGCATCCATCTCTTGAACACTATCCTTCCGCTCCCTTGAAGTGTACACCAAATTCTGACCCATCTTTCCTGTTTCAAGCTCTGCTTGCATTAAATTGTATTGAACCATTTTAATCCATGATGAGAAGGGAAACATATCAACTACTTGCTGAGTTGTAACCATCGATATCGCTTGTTTGATACGCAGTTGTTTTACCAGAGGAAACATCCAGGGGATTCCAGGATGCATCGATTGGTACATCCGGTATTTCTCATAGTTCTTGTCTGAATCGATAATGTCTTGGAATAGTGAAAATCGGTCGAAGGAAACCTTTGCGATTTGAAGACCCATAATCAATGAAGTTGCTGAGTTGTAATTCCGCTAAGACAATAGATGCTATGGGAATTTAGTATATATATTAAAGAAAGAAGTAGTAACTTACTATTGTAATCTCAATAATAGAGTCGATGTATCTCCTATCAACTGTAATACACTCAACCACAGCATTGCAAAGTATATCCCATTGCTTGCCTATCCATTGATATCGAGGTTGATCCGATTCAAAAATATCGTTAACATACAGTTTGAAGGATAAACAATCAGTTTCTGTGAGAGATCTGGCTATTGTCTTCGAATCGTTTTGTTCCAGACTATCCAACAATGAGAATTCCGTAGATAGAGACTTGGACCAATCGACGTTGGGAGCATGGAGAAATTCTCTCTGGAAACGTAAAGATAGAATCTCGAGTCGGATCAGTATTGGTATGAGATTTAGATCTCGTTTTGCGAATGTTTCGATGATCGGATCAAGCAACGACTGAAGGCCATCCCGGGGATGGACAGAGCACTTATAAGGAATAAAACTAGCAGATGTTATCCAGTATGCCATGGGATGTCTGAATTGTAATGCCTATTACTCGTCTTAAGATGATGATCGATTTGTTAAATAGTACAAGTACTTACTTTCATCACTAACTCTGCTTTCTTCCGCTCCTTATGACTGAACACCTCTCGATGTCTTCTAGAAAGATCGCTCCGGACATCAGAAATCCTATCAAGCAAGTTAAGGATTGCGATATCTTCATTGCCTAGTGCAAACCAAACCCAAGCTGTATATGGGATTCGATTGAATACAGCACAGATTTCAGAATGGATTCTTTCCGCGATTTGGTGAGGTTCCAGAAGAGATTCAATATAGGAAGCGATAGATCCACCATCCCAATCTGGATCAAATGTTGTTTGGGAATGGCATAGGTCCACAATATTCTTTACTTGTTGACGCTTATTATCGTCCATGATTACCGATGGACGGCGGGGAGAAGGGTAAGGTTCGTGAAGAAAATCCAAAAAGCCAGCCAACCAGGGATTGGGTCTCTCGAAGAGTAAGTCGCAGAGAATGGTTTTGTCTGGGAAAAGGTATTTGCAAATGAGTCGAATATGGTTAAATTCATTTGAGGACTGAAGTTCCTCTCTAACTGCACTCTCCCATCGTGTTTCTTCAGACCCAAGATCAGATGAAGAGTCATGAGAAGTCGCTGTCAGAGATAAGTTGTCTCAGTCTGTTAGCTTACACTTTTTGAAGATCATAGGGGGTTTAAGTCACCGGGCATGATTGTATATCACTCCAGGGAGCTGAACCTCGAAGTCTATGGTTTGACTTCTTACTATCTGAAGGGTAGTGGTGAATAAGGCAACACGATAAGGCAAAAGCACAGCCAGTGATATAGCAGTAAGTAATAGATGAAGAGAACGTATACAAGCTGCCTTGTGCTATATACAGTCTTTCTTATATATCACAAGGAAACATATCATCTTTTGGAAAATATGCCTTCATGCCATTATAACCCATAGCACAGAGCTGACTGAATGTAGTCAATCCGGGAGGTGTTTAAACGATCCCCTGCTGGTTATAATTATTGCCAGGATCAACTCGGATTTTCATCTTCCCCTAGCTATAGAAGGACACTTTTGCAGAAAGCCAAGGTCAATCGCTGGATACGAACAAGACAAATGATTACCTGAGTAATGGCAACATGGCTTGTCATTCGAGCTCCAATGTCCACCTGTGAAGAACAACGGGAAGGAAACCGATGAATGTAATTGTAAGTGATGTCTTAGTATACTTCGATAGGAAAAGGAAAGAACCACCCACTACGTACTAGGACCCCCGCAGAGTATAATGGCGGACGCTGGTTTCCAAGGTTAGCGCCTGAGGCGAGAGAAATATGCACGTGCACGTGGATTATGTTATGTGCAGGAGCTTATTCCAATGTAGCCATCATGGGAGCAGAAATTAGCACTACTGTATCGAAGCGTCTTCAAAAGCAAACAATTGACGATATATTACAGGATAAAAAGGTGAATTCTTCTCAGCCATTGGGATTGCTCATAGTTGACCTATCCATACTCCAGCTTCTCAAGGTACTAGTTACTGCAATACCATCACTGTCGCCAGCATCTAGAGAGGCTCTTCAAACTGTCAGGATCACTTCGACGAAAACTAACCAACCAAAAAGATCAATAGAAACTCCAAAGTTGCGACCATTAGTGAAAGTCACCGCTGAAGATGTGCGCCTCCCGGAAGCTGTCCAGCTCGAATTCCCACAGTGGCTGGGCGACTGGACCACATTTCTCGAGATATCGACTACGAGCCGTGTAGCTAGCAACGATCTCAAAGATCTTTTGATCGAAAATTATAACAATACTGTTGTGCTCGAGAAGCGCCGAACATCTGACCGATTACGCTGGAGATTCCTCACGTTGTTTTTCTACGACTTAGAACAACTCATCATCACTTCTAGACGTCAACAAACTCTGGATGAGATAGTCAAGCTCATGAAGACCGATACAGTTCGTGACTCAGAGCAAGCTATTCATAAAAATTTCAAAAGATGGATCAAAATTGGGTTGAGGTACCATTGTCTAGCATCCTCTCTTGGAAATCCTGGATGTTTGTTTTTGCTTCCTGAGTCGATAGGTGATCCTCTGTAAGTGTGATCACTTTCAGGCGCTCTTCTAGACTAATACGAGACTTCAATGAAATAGTTGGGAAGATTATCTACCAATAAAGGGTGCTGCTCACGAAGAAACTGTTGCACTCCTTCAATCAGCGGACATCAAGCAAAAGACTGAGGAGGTGCATGCTGCTGGGCTTGGTGAGAGGATTCGGGAAGGCCTTTTGCAACCGTTTAAATGGCATTATTCAACCACGGCACCAACTGAGCACTCCTCGCCCCCAGGACCTGGGCTTGAAAAAGAACCGTTCCCATCTGCAACAGCTATTCCCGCGATCAGTGTAACCCAAGGCACACAATTGCCAGATTCAGTAGGTACGAGTTTGTCGATTCCTGAAGAGTTTAGCCAAGGCTCATAATGTATAGATAATGATCAAAGCGCGATGGATATATTAAGTGCAGCTGCAGGTATTGTGGAACAACATTCTACTATGTGAGCCGCTCTACTGATAGGTATAGCTCTTGAGCAATCAACGACGGCAGCATTTAGTAACATATCATGCCCGCCTGTTAGTGAACTAAGTAAGTGGAATTTCATCTAAAAAATCAAGCTAACTTCACTCATAGACATTGATCCTTCACAATGGACGATGCAATCTCAGCAAGCCTTCGAACCGCAAGGCGTACACAGATACGATATGTCTGAACTAGCTTCCTACGGTGTGTCTTTGCACCCCTTCCACACATACAGCGCCTCCGATATATTGTCGTTCCCAATTACTACCACCGAAAATCGGTACAACTTCGCGGCTGTCGCATCACATGAACTCCCCTCGTTGGATACCTTGACCGAAACGCCGTCCTCTATAATCAACTATATCAATGAGTTACAACGACAAGACAATATAGCGCAGGACTAATTTTGACATCCTTGGAGATATGTATCATCGATCCGGGATTTAGACGTTGACTGGGGTTGGGAGTAGAATCGGAGGTAGCGTTGGAGACGACCGGATCTCCTTCTATGACTCGTATGGGAATGAGGTCTGTTTCTCCAGCAGGGTTGAAGAATTCTACAGGCTCTTGAGAATGAATTCGTATCACATTGTAATTAATTCGAGTCTGTTGAGAGCGAATCTACAAAAAGTCAGATAAACTTCTCCCATTACAAAAGTGAAGGAGAGCCTCCTAGCCTTCGTAAGTATGCCCAACTCGATAAAGAGGGGTAGGCACCGTTGATACAGCTCTGCGTCTGCACATTTGTCTACTTTTCCATCCAGGTCAAATTTTGCGTTCGGAAGCCATTCCCCTAGCTGTGATAGAATAACGTCGATCTTGAATCCGCTCAGCTCAATCCTCTCCAGGTGCTGGGCTTGCGCGACCGATACAGACATTGCAGAAGCTGGAAATCAAATTTTTTGTACTAGTGTTAGTATTTTCTTATGCAGGGTGAGAATTGTTTTAAGTGCTACTGTGCGGTAACGTAATTTAGTATATCGTTGTGCCTTAGGCCTCACGCTGGTCGCCCACGCCGTCCCATATGACGCATAATTTGCTAGGCGAAAGAAAGGCGATAGAATTGGGATTTTTTTTATCTAGCTGCCGTAATAGTATTCCTTTAATGAAAAAGTTATTTTTAGCCACCTTTTTCAATCACGTAATATAGCACAGAGAACCTGGGCCTAATTGTATAGGAAACTACACCCGGAAGGAGAGCAATAACCCAACTCTCTCGTGAGACACAACACTTACCCATTACACCTCTGTAAAGGTCTATGAAGCTTCAAGCACAAGAAGTTTCAGAAATCAAGACAAATAGCCAATCACGGTAGAATTTTTGAAAATCAACCGTGTTCTTTAATTCACTTATTATTATTGGCTGGGGAAACAGTATTTCCGGTCTGATTCTGGGTACCAGTAGGAAGCACGTGAGTAAGGACCTCTAGACTCAACGGAAAGCCAATCATGTATATAGGAACAGGGAGATATACAGGTATTTGCTACGTGATTCAAATTATTATATTATTACCATATTAGTACGCCGACTAACCAGAGGCACGTGAGAACTTAGATGGCTCGCAGTTGGTTCCCGAATTTGGTCTCGCTTATTAGTATGCTTACTTGAATAGCATTAAGTTCGTTGATCTATACTCGGTTAAATTAGTAAAGAAGCATTATCAAAACTTAAATATATTATAAATACTTCAAAACCTTATAGAATTTCATAAAATTTGAATATGATATCATTTCAATAAGCTTTAATCCTAATATTAAAATTTAATCAATTTGTATCAAAATTGTATAAGTTATAATAGATTTAAAATTTCAAAAAGTTAAAATTTTAAAGATTTTAAATATATTTTTTAATANTAAATAACTTTATCAATTTTAAGTATTATTTTATAAAATTTAAAATATTAATAATTTAATAGTTTATTATTATATTGATTAAATTAAAATTAAAATAACTTCTTTATTTATAAAGTTATAAATAAATAAAGTTGAAAAAGTTGAAATTTTT
>NGKI01000002.1:3175237-3199940 GCA_002162615.1 Myriosclerotinia duriaeana
TTTTTTTTTTTTTTTTTTTTTTTTTTTTTTTTTTTTTTTTTTTTTTTTTTTTTTTTTTTTCTTTATTTCTTTTTTATTATAAAAAAAAAATTTGGTTTATATTATTAGTTGTAATAAGAACGATATAGGTTTTTTAAATTAAAGGGAAATATAAATACTATTAAGTATTATTAAGTATTAAATAACGTTAACGAGCGTTAAAGCCTTTTTAAATAGTTTCTAATGTAAATTTCAATTAATAGATTTACAATTATATACAATAGAGTACTAATAGATGTTATATTTAATAAAAAGAGAAGAGTAGATTTTTAGGATTTACTTTTATATATTTTAATCTAGTTAAAACTAGTATAGTTTAGTATTATGTATTTGTTTTGTTTTTTGATATTGCTTTTTTTTTACAATTAATATTCTAGTGATTTTTAATTATAAATAATAAGTTAGAAAAAATAATTCTATATAAGTTTAAACTTATAATAATGAATAATAATAAATAACAACTACTTTATAACTTTTGCTATACTCTTATTTTATTTTAGTATTTCCTCGGTTTGGTATATGTATTTACTTTTTTTATATATATTACTACTTTATCTTTTTCTATTACTAATTTAATATCTATATAACTTTGTTTGCTAGTAGTATATACTACTATATTTTTAATTAAATAAAGTAATTTAATCGTATTCATTTTATTAGTATTAGTAAGATCTCTTTTAATATTTAATACTATAATATTTATTATACTAATACCAATTTCAAGCTTGTATAATTGTATATATATATATATATATCAGTATTAATAATATAAAAACCTCTTTGTGAAAACTAATATAATAATTTATTTATTAATTCTAAATAACTAAAGGTTATAATATATATCAATTATATAACTAGCTTTTGATTAGTTAGATTAATACTTTGCGATTAACTATTTTGCAATTCAATAATGATTTGGTATTATAGTTAATAAGTGTTATTTTGAATTAATTTGTATATATAGAATAATTGATGAGTTGTATATTGTTATTTTGTACAAATTATAATCTTTGGTTTACAAAATTTACTATTAGGCTTAATGTTTTTAAGCGGACTTTAAGAAAAGCTGGGGCGCTAGTTCGCTAGTATCTTAGTTTTTGCAAGAATCATCGGACTCAAATATGTCTAGGGACTCGCAAATCATTATTGCCAGACAGAGACGCGAGATCGAATACTCTGTTAGGGATCGGTACAATGAAACTAGGGGCTCAATTTGTAATATATTGTATTTGATAAAGAGAAAAGAGTAGATTTTTAAAATCTACTTTTATATATCTAAATCTAGCTAAAACTAGTATAGCTTAGTATTACGTGCTTGTTCTGCTTTTTAACAATAATGTTTATAATATTTATAATATTTATAATATTTATAATATTTATAATATTTATAATATTTATAATATTTATTTTCGTACGTAGGAACGCTTGTAGTTGTCTCGCTGTGTCGATGGTTCTCTGATCTATCAGACTAAGCGTAATCCGATATGTCTTGCCAATATAGGTCCCTCTAACTGCTATTGAAAGCTGGTTGTCTTTATCGAATCTTCATTTCCAGTTGCGCTAACTAAAAAAGAGAAAAAAGGACTAGGTAAAACTAGTTTTAACTTGAACTTGCTACCAATTGTGGGCATCTCATTGTGTATAGTTGTAAATCTGTTCATTGCTATCTACGCTAGAAACTACTTTTAAAGGGCTTAGCGCCCGCTGACGTCATCTGACGCTTGGTAGCGCCTAACAGCGCTTACAATTATTATCGGTATAGTAGTCATATGAGAACCGTAGCAGAGGATGGGCTGTATTAGCTAGCGAGGCGCTAATAGTTTCGGGTATGTATTTATAAAGCTTGCTTTTAATATATTTAGGAATACAACGATTTTTATATACATTAAATTTAAATATTTATATTTTACAATCAAAACTATTAAGTTGATATTAATACTAATTAATAATATTACAAATTAGGGGTTTTGGATTTTATTGAAAAGTAGTATATTTTTTTATAATATTTGAAATTGGTAGTTATTTAAAAAAACTATAAATTTTAAATAATATATATATTAATAACAATATAATTAAAATGTGTTTGTTGGGGTATTAGATAGTATATTTTGCTTTATTTATAAGGATGTTTTGTTAAAGAATATTATATGGGTAGTATGTTTAATAGAAATATTTAAGGAGTTCAATTTTTAGTATAAATATTGAATTCTGTATTAATTATATATTTTTTGTATAAAATAATATATAAAGATTTTATTTTTTTGTTTTTTATAATTTACTTTAAAAATTTATTTACTTAAAAACCTTTATTACAAAACTTTATCTAACCTATATTTATTTTTGCAAAATACTATGCTTTTTATTAAATTTTTGTTTATTTTAATAAACCTTTATAATTATTATAATACAATTTATTTATTATAAAATCTTTATTAATAATATTTCTTTTTCCATTAATCTAAAAGCATTTTTCAAATACTTTTATAAAACTTTAAACAAAAACAAAAATGTTTTTATCAAAATAAATATTTACCTAAACAAAAATTAATAAATATAAAACAAATAAAAATAAGATTTATAATTGAATTCAACTATTTAAGAAGCTTAAATCTAAAGAGCTTAATAGTAGTATTAATTTAAAAGATTTCAATAAATATATCATATTTAAAAAAATTCAATATAATTACAAAGATATTAATAATAAAAACTTTTTAAAAGTATTCAATAATAACTTTAAATTATTCAAATCTTATTATTTTAAAAAATTAATTAAAATAGACTTTTAAAAACTTTATACTTTGCTAAAAGCTAAAAGAATTTTTATTAATATAAATAAAAAATTAAATTCTATTATAATTTTTAATAAAATAATATAAAAGAATGAATACAAATTATAAATTAAAAAGCAAATAAAATAGTATTTGAAAAACAAAAATAAATCCTTTTTTATAATATAATTGATTTTATATTAAATTATTATAAATTATAATTACTAAAAAAAAAGTGAAAAAATAATAATTAAAAAAACAAGAAAAGCAATAAAAACAAAAATTACAAGAAAATCGAGTATAAGAAAAAGATTAAAGAAGGTAAAAAAGATGAGGGAGGAAGAGACGATAATAATAATTTAAACAAAAAGAAAAAGAGAATAGATAAAAAGGATAATAGAAAAGGGAATAAAAAACTATAAGATAAAGATAATAATCAAAAATAATAAAATATTTAAATATTAATAAGTTTTATTAAGTTTTATATATAGAACAAAAAGTATAAAAGCGACGATAACAATTTTATTTACAAACTTTCAATTTTTAATAAGATTGATTGGAAAGTAGAACTTTTTGATAATATATAATATAAAACATTTTTTATAATATTAAAAAAAAACATTTAATTATTATTATTTTAATTACAAAAATTTATTTGTTATATTTAAAAGATTATACAAAAATATAAAAAAAAACTTCAAAAAAAATAAATATTATTAGAATATATTAAATAATTAAAATAATATAACTTTTAAATCGATTTAGAGAAAATATAAAAACAAATTAATAAGAAAATACTTTAATCTATTAATTAAAAATTTATATTAATTATAATACTGATTTGAATTTAATATATAAAATCTAAATTTTTTTAAAAATAAAATTATATAAATATATAAAAATATATTAATATATAACTATATAATAATTAATCTAAAGAATACAATTTCTAGTTTGATTAATTAATTGAAACAATTTATAAATATATAGGAAAAGCAATACCCTTTAAATAGTATACATTTTATAAATTAAACATTCTATAATTTTCAAAATAATCTTTGAAACAATCTTCAAAATAACTTTCAAAATCACAATTCCTAAAAAGATTCTCAAAATTGTTTATAAAGATAACCTAGCTTTTAAAAAAATAAAAGATATTAAATTTGTAAGAAAAAAGGATATAAATTAACAAAATATATAAAAAAAAAACAAGAAAAACAAAAATACAAATATAAAGAAAAATTCAAAAATGAAAATAATAATATTTTTAAAAAGCAATATATTTAATAACTAATTAAATATAAAAAAGAAATTAATAATACAAATTTAAATTTAAATACAAAAATAGATAGTTATTTTGTAGACTTTAAATTTGAAGATGATATTGAAAATAGCTTTTTTATTAATATAAAATCTATAAATAATAAAAAGGTTTTTAACTAATTTATTAAATATTTAATTCTTTACATTGTTATCAATTAAATTAAAAAGATAAAAGAAATTGATAAAATATTTTTTATAAAACCAATTTATACAAATAAAAAGTTTTTTAGTATATACATCAATATTAATTATTCCTAAAAATTTATAATTAGAATTGAACAATATAAAGTATAAAGAAAGATTATTAACACCATTTACAATCTAAATATAATAAATGTAACAAATATTAAATTTGAGAAAAGTATTATAGTATCTATTAATTTATTTATTATTAAAATGCTATTTGGAATTATTAAATTTTATATTTTAAAAGCTAATATATTCTTTTTATTATATTTGAAGGATATAAATAGGTTTAAAGTTTTTTACAATAATTTGATTAATAAACTAATATTATTTTATTGGAATTATTTAATTGTACAAAAAATAGATTATACATTTTTAGCTTAAAAGATTAATATTAATAATACTATTTAAAAATCTATTAAGATTAATAATTGTTATTTAATATTTGTAGAATTCAAACAATTATATTAATATTTTAGCTACTTTTTTGCAGAGAGATTTAATAAAATTTTGTAGCAAATAGGATACAATAAAAACAATAATACTATTAAACATTTTATAAAATATTATAATTATTGCTAAATATATAAAAAATTATTAAAAAGATTTAAATTTTTATTACTAAAGGATATTAAGTTTAATTATATTATTTTTATTGATATTATATATATTAATAATAAGTTAGTTTTATATATTGTAAACAAAGTAATTCGATATCAAATAGCTAAATAGTTTAATAATATTTTTGCAAAGTATATATAAAATAGAATTAAAGAATGCTAAATAGATATATATATTGAACTATTAGAATATATTGTTTACAATATAAATAAAAACTTTATTAATAAGAAGTTTGTATAATATATTATTTCAATAAGAATTATTACAAAATATATATTTATTAAAATATATAATTCAATTAGTATTATTGAATAATATTATTATTAGATTTAACAAGTATATAAAATAATTAGTAATAAATTTGTAAATAATAAATTTATAAAAAAAATAATTTTGCAAATAATTATAAAAGCTATAAATGATATAGTAGGTTTTAATAAATTAATTCTAATTTTATTAATTTATAGTATATATTCTAAAATAAATAAAATCGATCTATTATCAACTATAATTGTTTAAAAAACTATAATTATTAAAAAGGCTATAAACAAAGTATAACAAATTTATATAAAACGATAAATAATAAAAGCTTTAAAAGTATAAAATAGACTTTCAATTACAATTATTTATTTTTTATTATTTAATTTTAAAGTAATAATATAAAGAAAAAGTAAGGGTGTTAATAAATCAAGGAAATAAACTAGATTATATATTTTATTAGCAATAAAAGAAAAAATATGCAAAATTGAACTTCTAAATAGGCTAATAAAGTTTAAATTTACAATAGTACAACCATTCTATATAAAACCAAAACCAAGCAAATTAGAAGAAGAAGAAAAGAAAATTAAAGGCAAAAAAAAGGCAAATAAAAAGAACAAAAATACTATTCAAATAAATACACTATTAACAAATATACTATTCCAATTAAAAGATTTACCATTATGATTTCTAATATTATTAGTAGCGGAACAATTTTGTATATAATTTAGAAATTGTATAAAAAGCAATTTAACCAATATAATTAATATAATCAATTTAATTAAATCTATTAAATTTATTTAAAAACTATTTCAATTATTGATATTTTTAAAAAACAATAAAAACAACAATATCAAGTTTTTTAATGTTTTTGCTATTAATTATAATAATTTATTAAAATATATTATATCAAAATATAAAGAAATCAATGATTTAATAAAAAATGGTATATTTCGGATTATATAAAAAGTAAATATCCCAAAAAGTATTTAACTTTTTAAATCGAAATTCGTTAATAAAATAAAAAACAAAGGTATTAACAAAGTATACCCAAAATCATAATTGGTTGTTTAAGTATACCAGAATAAGGATAAAACTAGTATACTAATTTAATTATTTATAATTTAAAAAGTAAATCAATATATCATTATTGTATTTACAGTAATTATAAAATATAATAGAAAAAGTATTATTATATATTTATATAATATTATATAAGTATATATTTAAACAATTACAATTCTAAATAGAGTTTTCTATATTTGAGTATTATTTAAATTTGGATTCGAAAAGGGTTATATTTTGTATATTATTAAACTATTTTATAATATTTTAAAAGCAAAAAACTATTGGTTTGGTATATATTATAACTATTACAAAAAGAAATTAAAAATAAAGTTATTTATATATAATTTATATTTAATATATATAAATAAAAAAGGTTTTAATATTGTAGAATTACAAATTAATAATATTTTTATTATTGTTAATAAAACATTTATTTATATTAAACAAAATGAATTAAAAAAAGCAAATTTTTTGGTTAAGAATTAAAAACAACTTATTAAATCTATTTCATTTAAATTCAATAAAAAGTTGATTATTTTTGAAAATAATAAGATTTATTTTATATAGAAAAAGTAATATAATAATATAAAACTAATTTAACAAAAAAATATTAATGTTTATAGAATATAAAAGAAGATTAGGAAAAATATAATTTCGAAAAATTAATATATTGCTTAACAAGCTTGAGAAGTATATATTGTAATTGTTTACTAATCTAAAATTTCTTATCAACTTTTTATTATTGCCTAAATAATTAATCCAAAGGAAAAAGATGTGAAAAAGTTTAATAAAATTATTAAATAGCAAATGGATAATTTATTTAGAGGGATTATTTTTATATTATTTGATTAAAACTTTATTTAATTAATTGTTTTTATAAATATATCTTTTATTAATAATACAAATATATTTTTTTAAATTAAATATATTATTTACTTAATTAATAAAAATAACAAAGTTAATATTATTTACTAATTATCTATTAAATATAAAAGAATTACAAAAAGTATTTTAATATTGAAACTATACAGTTTAGTTTTAAGATTCAATATAAAAGTAACAATTAAAAATACAATCAATATAATATTACAATTAAAAAAACAAATATTATTAATAGTCTATACTGATTTGAAGTTATTATATAATTTATTTATCAAACTTGGTTTTATAATAAAGAAAAGATTTATGATTAATATTATATTATTTAAGCAATTATACAAATGAAAAGAGATTATAAAAATTAAATAAATTGATGGGAACTCAAATTTAATGGATGCTATAACTAAAGATAAACTTTGTTAAATATTTAAAGATTTTATTAATATTAATAAGATTATTATTAAAAAGATATAATAAGTAGAAAAAAAACAAAAAAAAAGAACATATAACTTATTAACTTTTAGATAATTGCTAGTATTAATATAATAATTATATAAAAACTATAATAGAGGATAAGCTGTACTAATTAGTAAAACGCTAGTAATTTCGAGTATATATTTATAAAGCTTGTTTTTAATACATTTAGGAATACAATGATTTTTATATACATTAGATTTAAGTACTTACACTTTACAACCAAAACCACCAAGTTGATACCAACAATTATAAACAAATATTATTAAGGATATTAAAATGTATTAATATATTTTCTAAGAATTCGATATTTATTATTATAATAAAGTATATTCAAAGATATTAAAAATAGTAATACTTATATTAAAAAAGAAAGAAGAAGAGGATAAATTAAATATATTGTATATTAATCTTTATTTATAATAATATTCGTATATTCAATAAAGATCTAATAGCAACTAGAACAAAAAGCACTAATATTACAAAAAGAAACTCGCAAACTCTTTAACTATACTTTACGTATAAAAAACGATATAAAAAGAAAGATTAATTACAATACTGATTTGATCTCTTCACTAAAGCAGGAAATGACAACAAGTATATTCTGTTGAGATGTAATACGGGTGAGACTTGCGTCATTGTTAAACAGGTGTACTGAGAGTTTTGAAGTCACCACTCCCCCAAACGCTTCTAAACTCTTCACTGCCTTAGACTATAATCATGACGCTACAAAACAAAAGTCTCTGTACTGCCTACTAAGCAGAACGAGAGTAGCAAGAATCATGTTGTATATCTACCATAACCTATCGAGGAGTGTAGATCGAGTCATTTGAAGTGAAAGGCATATGTTTGTCCAATGGCGTATTTGGCTACGATTGTGCAATAGATATTGTATGTGGCAAGGAAGAGGTGAACTCAATGAATATCAAAATCGTTAGAAGTAATATTTCATTCTGCTTATACAAAGTTGCATAATACTACCCAGGAGGTTTTAATCAAACAATAACATTGAAAGTTTGATGTGGGAGGAGAGAATATGCCGAGCTTGAGCCGTCGGGTAAAAATCCAAATGAAATATTGAATATATATTGATAAATGCGACTCCCGTCATCAAACAAGATTTCCCTGCTGGCGCAATGGTAGCGCGCAAGACTTCTATCGTAGGGCTCGAACCTTCATTTCGGGCCCGTCACGTGATCTTGAGGCTGCAGGTTCGAGCCCTGCGTAGGGAGTTACCCTGAGTATCGTCGGTTTGAATCCGATTGCAACATCTCTTTTTGTTTTTTTTCTGCTTTTTCTGAGCTTTTTGCTCGTTTCTTGCTTTACAACTCGTTTTTTTCGGCTGGTTGCAACTTTTGTGGAGACGGTGACGGATTATCATTTTGGCGAGGGAACCCCGCATTTTAGTTTGGACCAATGAAAAAGGTCCAATCTTCCAACCTTCACACTAAACTCCAGTAGCTCTATCAAAGCTCCCCAAAAATATATCATCCCACTATTTTTTCCCCCTCAAGATCCAAAATGTCAACCAGCAAACGCTTCACATATTTACGCTGTCAATTTCAATCCCTTATACATTCACCTCCTCGTCGTCTCTATCATGTCTCCCCAAGATTACGAGCAGAAATACCTAAACCTTCCATAGCACCCAAACAATCAATCGATATCAAACACATACGAACCCATCCCAAATTATACGAAAAGAGCTGTCTAGAAAGGAATTACAAACTTCAATCTACATACCCAGCAAAGATCATAAGTCTATTTGAACAATGGCACGAGTATCAACGAGATGGGAGAGCTTTAAGGGAGAGGAATAATAAATTAAAGCTTCAATTAGCAAATCCAAAATCACTACGAGATGATGATTCAGAAGAAGTACAAAGCTTACGAGCACTCTCAAAACAAGAGATAATTGCCGAAGCACGAAGTCTAAAGGATAAAATTTCTGAAATCGAATCCGCGGAAACTCTTCTCATGACCGAAATCAATACCCTCGCATCCTCCATCCCCAACCTCACATCCGATTCAACCCCTCGCGGTTCAGAACCCAAAGTAATAGGAACCCTAAACGAGCACCCCGAACCTATCCCCTCCTCCTCCGATCGGGTATGGCGCTCTCACGTCCACATAGGCCGCGAACTCAACCTCCTCGATTTCTCCTCCGCAGCCACCACCTCCGGCTGGGGCTGGTACTATCTACTCAACGGCGCCGCCCTCCTCGAACAAGCCCTCATCCAATACTCCTTCTCCCTCGCCCTCTCCCTCAGATGGTCCGTCGTCTCCCCACCCACCATGATCTACTCCCACATCGCCTCAGCCTGCGGCTTCCAACCGCGCGACGCCTCGGGCGAACAGCAAATCTATTCCATCGCGCAATCCCCCTCCGATGCCGAGAGCGCCAAACCCACCTACTCCATGGCCGGAACCGCCGAGATCCCTCTGGCGGGCATGAAAGCCAACACCACCATGCCCGAATCCGCGCTCCCTTTAAAAACCATCGCAGCATCGCGCTGTTACCGCGCCGAAGCAGGAGCCCGCGGCATCGACACCAAGGGTCTCTACCGCGTCCACGAATTCACCAAGGTCGAAATGTTCGCCTGGACCCTCCCCAGCCTCGAATATGCCAGCGAAATCTTCAGCGAGATTAATTTCCTGCAAATCGAACTCCTCAGCTCCCTCGGCCTGCACTGTCGAATCCTCGAAATGCCCTCCACGGATCTCGGCGCCTCGGCCATGCGAAAAGTAGACATCGAAGCATATTTCCCCTCGCGAAGAGAGAAGAATGATGGATGGGGGGAGGTGACGAGTTTGAGTATCTGTGGGGATTATCAGAGTCGGAGGTTGGCGACTAAAGTTGATATTGCGGCGAATGGGGGGAAGGTGGCGTTTCCGTGGACGGTTAATGGGACGGCTGTTGCGGTGCCGAGGGTGGTGGCTGCGATTTTGGAGAATGGGTGGGATGAGGAGAGGATGGAGGTTAGGGTGCCTGAGTGTTTGTGGCCTTGGATGGGTGGGATGAGGGTTTTGAGGAGGGAGTAGGGGATGGTGTGGGGTCATGGGTGTTGATTTTGACGATAGTTTTATGGCTAGGATATATGGTGGGACAGGCATTTACAACTCTACTCACATGCAACGAATGATACCACATGAAACAATACGAGGAAAGCATGAGAAGAGAAAAATGTACTGCGACTACTACTTTACTACCTAGTATACCTCTTCAGGGAATCCATCAAAGAAATAAGACAAACAAAAGCGACAAGGATATACTGTAGGATATACTAATCGCTAAAACGCTATTCAGAAAAGAAATCAAAATACAATCAATCATAAACTTCTGGACTTCGTCAAGAAACCATATGGGTATAGGTCCTGCCGTAAATCCCCTGTCCTCCCATCCGCTACCAAGAATTCCTTTCCTCCCAAACCAACAAGCAGGCCAAGGCCAAGAAAGATACAAGAACGAACTACCACTGTTGTGTGTAGCTTTGAATCAAAACAAGAAAATCCCCAACCCCTGTGAATCCAACACTCCCGTCTCAATCATCATCAATTAAGCGACCTCTTCTCCATACAACACCAGCGGACCGTGTTCCTGTCCCACACTACTAGTCGACAACTCACTTTCCGTTCCCAAGTGACTGCCCGTTCCGACATCCGTCTCGGTTTCATAATCTGACTCCGAGTCTCTATCCCCACCCCCATTAATACTCTCCGCATAATCCGCTCCCTCATCCACACCCGAGGTACTTGTTCCATTGGCAGTAATGACAGTAGTACCATGGCTACTTCTCCTCATCGTATTTGAATCACTATCATTGCCAATTCCGTCTCCGCCTTCATGATCATCACCCGGTTCCTTGTTCTCCTCATCCTCGTCTTCATATTCTTTCAATGCCAAATTCTCCTTGTTCAATTCCCCGTAGTTGCGGGACTTGGTAGTGGATCCTCCCCAGCTGGTTTTGCGTGGACCAGTGGCACCACCTGATTGTTTTACACTGTGGCTACGTTTAAAGTTACCGGCGGGAACATTGCTGTTGATTTGAGTTAGGGATAGGATACGACGCTGGGCTTGGTTTGCAAGAGGTCCTTTGGTTGGAGAGCGATTTTTCATAGCCATGTTGATGGCTTCTTGAGTTATTGATGGGGCTTTCGATGCAACACTGGAGGCAATAGAATTGGCGATGGAATTGGCGGTTGAATTGCGTTGAGTCGGAGCACGCTTACGGCTCATAGGATCTCGTACGACTTTCCTGCCATTTTTTGATAGCAAAAGAGCTCGAGAATGATCGATGACTCCTTCAAGAATACGTCTTTCAAGTCCCTCGGCTCTTTCTTCCATTTCCTGCAGTTCTTCACGGCGAATTCTTAAGGCTGTCTCTAAACTAGAGACGTCAGAAGCAAGTCGCATCTTTTGATGAAGCAAATCTTCTTTGTCACTTTTAAGCTTGGTAACATATTCCTTCAACGCCTTTTCTTCTCCTTTAAGTGAAGCAATGGATGCTTCAACTTGTTCTTTCTGACCTAAACTTTTTTGGAGAGCAATGGCAGCTTCTTGGGCAGCCTGTTCCTTGCTTTCATGATCATCTGCAATTCTCTGAGTTTGGGTGGAGACAAATTGAGAGACTTCTGCAGCAGTTGACAACATTTGCTGGTGTATTTTGTCAAGCATCGCCAATTGTGCTACCGATTTTCCAGCTTCTTGTACGTGATCGACAAGCTTATCAAGCTTTTCATGTACTGGTGTATCATCGTACTTGATAGGAGGTGGAATTTCGGGTGGAGGAGGAATATCCGCAATTTTTCCTTGGATCGTATCCGATGATGTTTTGGAGTGTTCGTAGTGCTGGCCAACAATATTGAGAACATCCTTGATCGATTCAAGAATTTGAGGATTGTACTCTGTCACAGTTCCATGTACTCCTTCTACGACACCTAAGGTCTTCAATATTTGCTCACGCGTGAGTTGATGCTCAACTTTAGCATCGGCGTGTGTTTCCTCAAGTCTGATGAAGGTTTCATCAACACGGTTAAAGACGGTCTTCGCAGCTTCATCCATCTTCTCAGTAGAATCTGTCACGCTAGTTGATAGGGCGTCGAGTAAAAGTTTGACATCTTCAGCAACTTGCTTTGTACTCAATATATTAGCCTCAACTTCTGTAGTTTTCTCAACGCCAGCTGTGGCTCTTTCTTCTAGGAAGCTTTGAAGTTCGTCATACTTTGTTATGACTTCTGTGAATTTCTCCTCGAAGTGATGATCAAGTTTATCCCATGTTTGTTGGAACTTCTCGTCAGTCTCAAGCTTTGATCCAACCATACCAGCATTAGTCTTTTCAAACTCTTCAGTCATAGCATGGAACATTGCCTGTAGATCCTCGGAAATGGTGCCGTTTTTGTTGATGGTTTCCCCAACTCCTTCAAGGAATGTGCGCACAGTCTCGACATTTGTGGTGCCCTCGTCAAGCTTTTCTTTGACTGCATCCCTGAATTCCATAAGGAAGGATTTGACTTCAGTGACACGTTCACTAACACCAACAGTTTCGGCTTGTCGGTCTTCGAATGCCTTGGCGTTTGTGGTGGCATGTAACTCAATCCGGCCTGCGGTTTCCTTGACCAGTGTGCTCAGAGTGTTGACTTCGTCTTTTGTGGCTAAAGATACAAATTCCGGAACGACAGTTTGTTCGATGGCGGATTTGATATCCAGGCATACAGATTCAACAGCTTCAACGTCCGTCTTGGTAACCTTGTCGAGACTCTTAAATTCGGTATCAACTTTCTCTTTTATCTCAGCAAGACCAACCATAACCTCACGTACCGCCGTATCAAGTGAACTGATGTCATCTTTCTTCGAAACTTCCTCGAGATGAGTGGTTAATGATTCCATGGCGGCTCTAGTTTCAAGAACTAGGACGCCCATGGTTTCAACGTCTTCCCTCTTAGCGGATTGTTCAGGATCGATCTCATCAAGCTTAGCCTTTGCGTTGTGAAGCAAGATCTCAATGGCGTTAAGGTCCTCCTTCTTGATTCTATCCTCCTCAGGAATGACTTCCTGGGAAATAACACCTTCCACCTTATCTCGAACACTTCGAATCATTTCTTCGACGGCGGCTAAATCTTCCTTAGTTACAGAGCCAGGGGCTAGTTGTGGTGCTGGTGGCTCCATGGACTCGAGTGCCGCTACTTTGATGCCAAGCTGGGTTATGAGCATCTCAAGGTTCTCAATGTCGTTACGGGAAAGGTTGTCAGTGATCGGGACGATAGCACGCTCAGAGATCTCTGCGATAGCTTGCTCATTCTTTTGAGCCTCTTTAAGAACGTCAAGATCAGCTCGTACATTTTCTAGGCCTTTCTTCAGCGTATCGAGAATTTCATGATTGACAGTCATATCAATAGGCTTGTTGGCAACCTTTTCGACCTCTGCCTTTAGTGTAGTGAAACCATCCTGCAGCGCATCGATGATCTCTCCGGTTCCAGGCATACTATCCTCGTCGTCCTCTCGTGATCGCGAGACTTCCATACCAGCTTTGAGACCATCGAAACCTTCCTTCAGAGCATCAAGAATTTCGTCCTTGTCATCGCTTGCCCCTGATCGAACCAATGCTGATGCTATCGAGCCTCGAAGATGCTCAAGCTCTCCGTGAACCTTCTCAAAACCACCAGTTGAGCTCTTAGAAAGGAGTTCCTCCACCTCAGAACGGAGAGTAGCAAAGTTATCTCGCATGTTCTCAAGTATCTCATCTTTGCCTGTAACGTCTGAGGCTCGGTCCACGTAAGCCTCGATATCAGAACGAAGCTTCTCAAATCCATCTTTAGTTGCATCAAGTAATTGCTCGGTATCGCGTCCATGCGCAGCAACATTCTGTTTAGCTTCATCCGAAACTGCCTTGAACTCGGTTCGCATGGATTCCATAATTTCTTGTATGCGTTCGGAGAGTTGAGCGGTGAAGTTGTCAACAGACTGAGGTGAGCTTTCTAATCCAGCTTTCACGGCTTCAAAAACGTCATCACGAGTAACATGTTTCACAACTTCTCTGCTTAATTCGGTGGACGTCTTGGCAGCAGCAAAATCGAAGTTCTCAAGACCCTCTTTAACTGCTTCGAGGATGTCTTCTCGATTGACCTTGACATCGTTTCCTCGGGTGAGTGCCGAGTCGAATGTTTGTAGTCCCTCCTTCACTGCATCCAAAACATCATCACGGCTGACACCCACGGGAATATCAAGCGTAAGAGCGTTATTGTATGTTTCGAACCCTTCCTTGACAGCGTCAAAGACATCTCCTTTACTGGCATTTGCTTCTCTGACGCTGACAATGGCGGAGTTGAAGGTCTGAAGACCATCAGTAACGGCTTCAACAACATCCTCACGTGTGACGGTCGGTGGGAATCGTTGAGATTGTAGACCAACCCGTACGGCCTCGAACACATCTGCTTTGGTGCATGTTGGGGTGACACCTCTTGTTAATGCGGAGTCGAAGGTTTGAAGGCCATCTTTCACAGCATCAAGTATATCTTCACGAGTGAAACTACCACCTTTGACTGCTTCGAGAATATCGTCCCGAGTAATGCTTCCTCCAATGTCGTGAATCTCAAATCCGTTCTTAACAGCATCGAAAACATCATCACGAGTGATAGCATCAACATCCCCTCGAGTCGAAGCTAACTCTTTCGATTGAAGGCCATCCTTTATTGCTTGGAGTACTTCATCACGCGTGATGCTAGATGTTTGGGCTTGAAGTCCTTCCTTAACAGCTCCAAGAATATCGTCTCGTGTAACAATCGGAGAAGCCTCTCTGGTTAATGCGGAATCAAATGAGGTCAATACCTCTTGAACAGCATCCACAACTTCATCGCGAGTAAGGCCACCTGCAGTTTGATGAGCTTGAAGGTTTTCCTTGATGACTTCATGAACGTCATTACGAGTAATGCCACCACTAGATTCGCGTGATTCGAGACCGACTTTGATTGCTTCGAAGACCTCATCACGAGTTGCAGCACCTCCAACATTTTTGGTCAAGGCTGAGTTAAATCCTTCCAAGACCTCTTTTACAGCGTCGACAACGTCATCACGAGTGATACCTTGGCTAGGACCTTGAGTTATGGAATTACCATGGAATTTGGTCATAACCTCTTGCATTGCATCGACAATTTCGGCGCGAGTTGCACCAGTCTCGGCATTTCCACGGGTAAGAGCGGAATCGAAAGTAGTTAGGACATCCTTGACAGCATCCATCACATCGTTGCGTGTAAGATTGCCACTTCCGCCAACATCTTTAGTTAGGGCAGAATCGAAGGTATGAAGACCCTCCTTGACAGCGTCAAAGATGTCATCACGGTTAATTCCGGTATTCCCACCAACCCCACGTGTGAGAGCGGAATCAAATGTTTGTAAGGCATCCTTGACAGCCTCGAAAACATCCTCCCGAGAAATTCCTGCCTCTTTCTCCTCGGGATCGGAAGCTGGTATTAGTGCACCTAAGTTAAAATTGTGGAGACTTTCCTTTACGGCATCGAAAACGTCTCCTCGGCTAATGCTCTCTCCCACCTCTCTACTCAATGTGGGGAATTCGAAGTTTTCAAGGCCTGCTCTTACAGCTTCAAAGATGTCGTCACGAGTAATGGCCTCTTCATCATGGTGGGGTGGATGAAGACTGCTGGAGAAGTCAAATGTATGCAGGCTTTCGTGGACTGCACCTACTACGTCATCTCGTGTGACACCTCCATCAACTTCGCGGCTCTGATTGGCAAGACCGAATGTTTGGAGTCCTTCTCTGATGGCAGCTACCATGTCATCTCGAGTGATGCTGTCATGATCACGATTGAGCGCAGCGAAGTCAAATTCTTTGAGACCGTCCCTTACGGCTTGAATCATTTCAGTTTGTGAAAAACCTTGGAGGACCTCTGGAGTAAGTGCCGTCGAATTAACAGAGAAGTCAAAGATTCTAAGAGCTTCGGTGACAGCGTCAAGTACATCGTCTTTGGTGACTTCAGGTTCGCGAGGCTCTGGCATTGGTGCAGCGGGAAATTCAAACTCCTCGAGACACTCGCGAACTGCATCGAGAATTTCGTCCCTAGAAAGGGATTCATGATCTACTGGTGGTGGAGTGAAGTGCTTTAAACCTTCGATCACCGCAGCAAAGACTTCGTCCCTCGTTGCTCCTGGTTCGTTTTGAGGCGCAAATTCCTGGATACCTTCCTTCAGGCATGCCAAAAGCTCCTCTCTCTCGAGACCAAAATGTTGCAACTCGATGTCGGGCTTGTAATTTTCCCACGCTTCCCTAACTGCTTCAATAATGTCTTCTTTTGATTCGGACTTTTCGGTTACTGCTGAGCGCACCACGTTATAGACTTCTTTGTAGTCGATTTTCTGGGTAGCAGTGGAGGCCGAATTTTGTCGGCGACTTTCACGAATGAGTTGATTCATATGCTCCTTCAATTCCTCCAAACCGTTTTGAACAACGACGGTGACATCGGCACCATTAGAAGCTCCATTCTTACTAGCTTGGTCTAGCTTCCTTCCAATTTCTCGTCCCATACCTAAAACCTCACCACGGAGTTCTCGGACTAGCGCCTTGACTTCAGCTGTAAGTCCACCTCCTTGAGCGACGCTATCCTTAACACTTCGTATAACTTGAAGAACATCATCGCCTAATAGGTCACCTGATCGATTGGGTCCCTGTGACTTGCGTCGCTCCCTATCTGCTCCAGTCGCAACAAGAGCTTCTAATCGCTGTGCGACCGAAGCTGGCCTGTCAAAATCTAATTCCAGTCTCGGCGGATCCTCTTCGAAGCTGTACTTGCGTCCTCTGATCTCTCCTCCACCACTGTTCTTGTTGTTGTTATGATGAGCAATGAGAGCTTTAGAGATCTCAGTGTTTTTCTTGATGAATTCCACCAACTCCTCTAGCTTTTTGGCTGTCGACATTCCCTCTCGACCAAGTTGCTCAGCAATTTCTGTAAGTCGAGATATTAATAGTTCCTGTCCTTCCTTTGTGCCCATCTCTCGAAGTATTTTCTCCAGCAGAGCTACACTAGCAGCATGCGCACCAGCGTCGCTACTATGGTCTCGGCTATGTTCTCTCGTGAACGGGGTCGACAATAGGGTTTCTCGATCCAATGAAGCAGCAAAAGTATTTGGACTAGGGATTCGAGGAAGGGAGAATCCTTTCGAGTTTCGTGATGAGGATGGTGAGGTACGTCCCTTGTTTTCCGCAAAAAGATTATTTCCTCCATATAGTGTACGCTCGGAGCCAGCATCAGACAAGCCAGTCACCAATTCCCGGAGACTCTTTCGTATATCCTCATCCCTGGCATGTGTCGCTTCTTTGAGACTGACTAGATCCGTAGCGTTATCCTTACTTCTCCTACTCAATTGCGCCATCTCCCTCTGAAGACTAGTACATATACTTGTAAGACTGAGAATTTGATTTGAGATAGCATCGAATGTTTGAGGTGTGCGGACTAAAGCTGTAGAACCATTTGTGACATTGGCCAGAGGTGTGTCGGTGTCTTTGGTCGTCATGTTGTGAAGAGCCTGCATAGTGGCAGACTGAGGAGGAGTGTTCTCGCCAAACATACTGTGGGGTGGTCGCCGCAGTGAAGGCCTTACATGCATAGAGTCTCGTCTTTCCCGAGGCGAATCGGCTCGATTCTTGGTGGGCGTAGTAGCTCTGTTCGAGTCCTTGTCTGACATGCGATCGGAAAACTTCTCTGGAGACTCGAGTGCGAAATCCTTGTTAGCGTGTGGTGTAGGAGGTCTTGTTGATGGCTTCTCTGGAGGTTTCAGAGGACCGAAAGTTCCACTTTCAATGAAACTACTCAAATCTCTAACATTACCATTCTGTAGAGATTGCATTCGTTTGTGACCCGGCGCGGCACCTTTGATCAGTAAACGTTCTGGAGATGGCTCGGTGAGGCGTTTTGGTGGTGGTATGTTTATAGTATAGGTATGGTCTCGAGCCCTTTCAGTAAGTGCTGCATGCGCGGACTTGATAGCTGCCGATGTGCCTCGAGAGGAAACACTGGGCGAGGAGGGGTTCATAGGAAGTGGAGGAGGTGCACGTTCTGGGTCAGAACTGTCCCACCTGGAGATATCACGTCAAAATTTTGTTGACATATAAGACGAAACAAATAAAAGCTTACATTGGAACAATTGCTCGTCCACTCTCTATCGAAGATATAGAATGTGCGGAACTTCTGTGTACAAGAGCAAGTCTATCGCCATCGCGAGAGGCCTCTCTTTCTGAAGAAGGCATTGTGCAGGAAAATTCCCCGGATCGGAATGCGTTTATGTGGAATGTTGATATGTGGAGAAGGGCCCAGAGTAGTTTGAGAAGTTTGATATAAAAAAATCCAAATATGAAGGAGGTTGATTGAAGAAAGTAGGTAGGTAGGTAGTACCTAGGTAGGTATGGAAACAAAGGCCAAAATTATGCAAAAACCAAGCAGATTATGTTGTATTAATTGAAATTGCCAAATAGCATTGGGGGTATTGAGGTATTGAGGTATTGCGCATGAAAGAATTGGGGAATTGGGGAATTTGGGGAAGGAATTGGAGGAGATCTTCTTTTTTAGATAAAGTAGGTAGGTAGGTATCACGGTATGTACATCCATGGGGCAATAATGAACGGAGCAGCGGTCAATGTGAAGGTTTGTTTTGTTTACTTTTTATGACCTGACTGACTAGGTACAGTATGAGTCTATGGCTGAGGGACGCGGCGGGGCAACCACGAAAGCACAGACAATTTATTATATGTCAAGTCAGCTAAAACTGCCACACATCTTATTATTCACCAGCCACATTAATACTACCTAACATACTAACATCATTTATCATCACGTGTCTTATAAGCGAGGACTTCCGCACTATGAGAATTTTGAAAAGAATTCTGAATAACCTTGTATCAACGACTACACGACAAACCCTTCGACAAATACCGACAAGTCGAGATGAAGTGTATGTTTATTCCGGAATCATTGATCGCCAGATTATGAAGATTCTAATTTGATCGATTTATAGTCCTCAAGACCGGCCGTGTTGCCATTATCACCAGAGGCAGATATGCCGGAAAGAAGGTAAATTTTATTTTCACTCTTGACCACTCACTACGAATACACGAACGCAATCGAGCAATCGAGCAATCAACGAATTATATAATCGAAACGACGGATTCGAACGAGTTAATTCGAATTGGAGTTGTAAAGGAATATATGCTGATGGAGGAATAACTGCAGGTCGTGATCATCCAACCCCAGGATGCCGGCAACAAGTCCCACCCATACCCTCACGCATTGGTCGCCGGTATCGAGCGTTACCCATCCCAAATCACCCGCCGTATGTCCAAAGCCAAGCAAACCAAGCGCAGCAAGGTCAAGCCATTCATCAAGGTCATCAACTACAACCACTTGATGCCAACACGTTACACTCTTGAGTTGGAGGGATTGAAGGGAGTTGTCTCTGCAGATACATTCAAGGAGGTTTCTCAACGTGAGGAGGCCAAGAAGACTGTCAAGAAGGCATTGGAGGAGAGATACACATCAGGAAAGAACAGATGGTTCTTCACTCCTCTCAGTATGTTTTTTTTTCGAAGCATTTTTGTGCGAAAAGAAACAGGCAAGACTAACAAAACTTTAGGATTTTGAACAATTCTTCTGCGTCATCGGGTCGGAATGGGGTTTATTTACATGGTCTAGTCGCATCATGAGCTAGGAATGAAGCATCTCCATTGAAATGTTTATGAGACTTGCTTTTCCACGTTGCAACGTGAATAAAATGTACATTTTGACAAAATCTCATTTGCCGATCATGAGAATACTCGGAGATTATTTGGTTATTTGTGATGTGATTCTGGAAAGGTGCGATTACATTCGACAAGTACATGGCGACATACTTCGACGGTATTTTACGCGATTTCTGGCATTTGAAATGGTTATGCGGGCTGAGGTTGAGGAGTTTATTTTCGTCAATATCCAAAGATTGCAACAATTTTCGACGGTCTTTTCAGAATCTTGACATGGAATCCTGCTTTCACAGATTCCCCACCCAAGCTCTGTGTTCTGAAGCATTTCCAACTATTGACCTGCAAGTGCACAATGACAACTGATTGTGCGATATTACTTTCCAATTGCATTCTATTGCGGAGTCTTTTTAAGGTACCTGGAGCATCCATGGATAGCTCAACTCTGACCTCAGAAATCTCTCAATTGGAAAGTATTCATATAGAATTTTACAGGAAGAAAGCATTCTAAGATCACTCTGGAGCATCCACTCAATAATTTATGTTACACATCTCTACGAACTTCACTCCAAGCAGACTCTTATTAATCTTGCAATAAAATGGTCTCATGTAAGACACAGTAGACATCTCCCATCCAATGTTCTCTCTCGTCTAATCTAGGAGCCCAATTGTGCGGTTCTATTCATGATACGCAATTGATCTCATTTAATCCACTCAATGCCTCTTTACTTTCACTGTATCTATTCAAACACATCCTCAAACCCGGTAGTATCTCAGGTTGAGGGAAACATCCATCGGCAAACATACAACTCCAACTCCACCAATTTCAAACAGCCCTTATCTCCCATTATATTCCTATTCATCAATAACTTGTTTCTTCTGATACATAACAAGCTCAGCCATATCTCCTCGCCATTAACAGCTAGAGATATATCATTCCAGCGTTTGTTTCTCAACCACTTACTTGAGATTTGGATCCATGGGATTAAAATTATATAAATGTTCAAATGCGTTAACTTGCCCCGTGTCTACCTGGCTCACAATAATGCAGTACTCTTAGCTTCACATAGATTAACTCTATAATAAGGCCTGCACCAACCAATACACAGCTGGAGGTTCTACAACGTTTTTACATATCCTGATATGGTATTTTGGCTCATCAGGTTCAGACGCTTAAAAGTTTCGAGGACTGGCAAACCTCAAAGGTACTATCCATCCAATGACACAAGTTCCCGAAGCTTTCGCTGCAAACCTCAATACTGTATTCCACGGACATTGATTCCCGAGAAATTGTGAGCTATGAAGATCCTTATCAATAAAGAGATATCCAATCACGAAGGAAGTTTGAGAGGAGGAGGCGGTGGTGTTTCGTATGTCGAAGGAAAATGCCTCAACCGATTATTCTGATATTCATCGGTCTTTCATAAAAACGCAAAATCTCCGAATGACTTCACACCATAATGCCCTGTTGGTTGGAATTGGTTTTATATATGATTGTCCTTGAGGTGGTCATTGCGATGGACATACAATATTGAAAATATGAGTATATTTATTAGTTTGGGGGACCAATGTCCTTAGGTATACGAACAACTGAATAGGGCAAGTCCAAAATGTTATGTTATGACTGGAGTCCAATGTAAGCTTGAACCAGTTGTGAGGCTGAAGACCTAAATATCAAGTAAGATTATTTTAAATTCCCCCAATAACATCATTCTTCTAGATATGCAACAAAAGCTTTTTGATCGGCTGTTGAGCCAATCATATACTATGGTGGAGGTCGGTGGTATGAAAGATGGTATTGGTCAATTCCAGGATGCATGTGCGTCAGACCTTGAGTGCTTGTATACAACAGAGCATGGCCAGTCAGTAACTAGGCATCTGATTGTCTGTCTAGCTAATGGGCGCTTCTCAGGGGGGTTTTGTGATATATCTGGATGTTTCTTCTATGGTGTAGCCTTAGAATCAGAGTGTGAGTTTACCTCGACTTTTGTGCGGCTGATGCAATGCAATGCACTCACTCACTTGCTCCCGAGTTGGTTGTCTTGGTCATTTGCATATAGAGACTGCTTTGCTCCTTGCCAAGTTTAATTAACCATGATGCACATGGGAAGTCGGGGATCTGTGTTCAGTTGAAGCTACTGTCGTCGGAAATTATAAGTGTGTAGTGAGGTGGCCGGTCGTGTCTGAGGTTTCAGACTGGGATCATTTTTGTTTTTATACATTGGCTAGTCTGTCCATGAGTCCCTCCCTTGTAAGAGTTATTAGGACTCGGGAGCAAGAAGTTGGATCCAGGGGTTGAAGGTTTGAATCTCACCCAAGTGGTGTATTATGATGACAGGATCAATGCGAGGCTTGCTTGTTTGCCATTTACTATTCTTCCTTCCATTACATGAATAAACAATCTGCGAGCTCATGGAGGACTCATGCTGGCCATTAATGTACCACCCTGTTCCTATAATTGAGAAAGTCATGCGCCGAGGCTTGGTGTTGATAGTTCTATCCAACCATCGGTCATATCAGAAGAAGGCGGAGGCTATGAAGCGACGATGCCGGTTGATGTAGCGGAATACATTTCCTAGAACAAGACCTCGCCCTTGAAAAGACATGCAAAAGGCGCCTCAAGTAAAGTCCTAGAGAAATATATTAGTATACCCCTAAGGTTATCAATCAATCAAACAACTAATCATCATCCTAAAGCCCCGGGACTTTACCCAAGAGGGGGAAAAGCGACGAGACAAGATGAAAGTAATGCTCACCGGGACTTTTCCATACCTCACCGGTGACTAATCTAATTCTAACTGTGCTCTTTTATTCCACATAAAACTTGGGCTGACCGGGAGTATGTAGTTTGATGCCGTATAATATATGTATACTCATCAAGCAATAGGAAGAAATGAGCCTTTGGCTTTCCTTTTAAACCATCAAAGTCCTATTACCTCCTCACTTCCAATCTCGCAACGGTAAATAATGA
The DNA here is from genome assembly GCA_002162615.1 of Myriosclerotinia duriaeana. Taxonomy (NCBI): domain Eukaryota; kingdom Fungi; phylum Ascomycota; class Leotiomycetes; order Helotiales; family Sclerotiniaceae; genus Myriosclerotinia; species Myriosclerotinia duriaeana. The sequence goes on from NGKI01000002.1 coordinate 3,198,562, forward strand.
AACATCCAAGTCTCCAGCAATCAACTCGCTTGTTGCATATCAATTTCAAATTCCACTTTCCCTACACTATCCATGCTCTAGATCTCCAAACCCGCTCTTGGAGTATCCTTTCCCCAAAACCACACCCTACCAATTCAAACCACGAAGAACCTCCGCGCACCCAAGGAACCACATGCGAATCCCGACGTTGCTATCAGGCGCGGAACAAAAAAGTCAACGACTCTCTGTGATGCTTTTGAGGAGAGAAAAGTGATTTCGCTTCAGCTTTGATGTGCTCCGGGTGTTTTCACTGAGAGCTCACCGGGAGTAAATACCTCAAGTCTCTACCAACCCGTCCAATCCATCATCCATTTCCTCTGCAAATATGTTCACCCCAACATCAACCATCAATCTATCTCAATCTATCGAAGATTTCAAATCCCTCCATACCGATATATGTATTCCCCAGCACATTCACAACACCACACCACAAGACCCTTTCAAAGGAATTCGAACGCTTGGGTACTGTACAAATAACGGAGGATAGTTGATTAATTTTCCTTTATAGATGTTGGATGTTGGATGATGGATATTGGATACTATAAATGAAGTGATGAAAGATAGTTTTACTACTACATTAATCGAGATGACCATTGCGTATATCAATCACTAGACACTACAGTAGGCCAAAGCCCTCCCCCAAATGAATATGAACCCGCCCTATAAACCCGCACTAACACTTTACGCCTCATCCATTTTCATTTTCATTTTCATTTTCATTTGCAAAGTGCAATCAATCCTTCACCTCTCATCCCTCGTCAGCGGCGTCGCAAGCAAACAAGCAAGCCAATTTCATCTAAACTTCATCTCATCCATTCTCCCCCATACCCATACCGGTACAACCTCAACCTGAACCTGAACCACCCCCCATCTGCACGACAACACCACACACTACCAATCCTCATCCCCCAGCCTCATATTTTACCGAATCACCCCCCATCTCACCTCACCTCACCACCAAAACATACATATCCACCTCTCCACCTCCACCTCTCCACCTCCACCTCTCCACCTCCACCTCTCCACCTCTCAACAGCTACCTCCCCTCCATCACGCCACTACTTATGCCACCCACTATGCCACCCACTATGCCACCCACTATGCCACTATCCCACCACGCCACCACGCCACCCCCATCTCCACCTCTCCACCTCTCCCCCCACAATCTCCAAAAAAAAAACCCGCATGAATCCCCATGCAGCTTTGCGGGGACGTACAACGTACAGCACGTACTACAGCATGCACAGTATGCACAGCACCCTCATATCCATTTATACTATACATACATACATACATACATACATACATACATACATACATACATACATACATACATACAT
>NGKI01000002.1:3206066-3236170 GCA_002162615.1 Myriosclerotinia duriaeana
GGGAGGCGGGAAGGGCGTTGATGGATAATAATGTCGATCAGATAAAAAGATTTACATCAATAATAATATGGGGAGAGGTGGGAGAGGTACTCCGTATTATTATTGAAGTATAAAAAAAAATACTGAATGGTAAGCTGTTGCTACGGAAATGGAGTGGTAAAGCTAAGTATTTTGGGGGGCAGTAATGGAAGATTCCGGTACAAAATTCGCTTCGTCTGCTGATGAAGGGGGAAATAAAAAAATCCTTAATAGCCGGGTACACATGTAAAAGTCCTTTGGGCTCTTGTGGCTCTTGTAAGTTGTAACTTGTAGCAGGAGTAATAATAATAATGTTAGGAAAAGCACGGGTCTGACTTCCTTCTTTTTTATTAAATTAAAATGCAGAGTTGCGTGAATTGTGGGCCAAAAGGGAAAATTCTCACTTCGGATTTTTGGTTGCTATGATAATATGATTATGTCTGGACTCTGGAACTTCGGGCTTGCGTGGTTGGTAACTTGGTATCTACTATCTTCAGCCTTTCAAGTTTCCTCTTGGTGTAGTTGGTCTTGTGATTGAATTGACGATATTTTCCGCATGTCTGAATGTTGAAATGTAAACTAGGTTTCACAATGTTGCACCACAGATTGAACAATATTGGAAAGACTCTGAGCGTGTACAATCGTGTGGTATTCGAAAAAAGTTATTGTTGCAATTGTCAGCTGTGATCGACCATCTGTCAAAGGCTGACTCTATCTACATATAATGGAATGGGCCTTGCAAACCCCTGAGCGTTGTCACGATTCTAACAGACTCATCTTTCAATTGTTTCTTTTAGGCTTTAGGTTCAAACTTCAGAGATTCAGAGCCGCCTGTAAAGAACTATCGTCACCGCCTTTTTTTTCCCCTGATAGCCCGAAATATTAAATGATGCCCAAGAATTCCGAGCCTCTTGCCCAATGTGGCAAAGCTAATCGCCAATTCAATGATTGGGCACCGACATCCATGACTCCGCTCCTTACTGGTGCCACGACCTCGGGAGGGGCTTGTAACATGCTCTTCGATTGTCCACTAGCCCATGAAATTCAAACGATGGATTCGAACGGTACCAATCTCATGCAATTCGTAACTGCGATTTATGGAAGAAATTTTCGAATTGAAAGACCCTATCGAACCTTGCACTTTCAATGGCCGAGTTATATAGCCGACATTGAAAACGACCATGAGGATCGACAATCCCAAATGTGGATCTTGTAACTCCAGGATTAAGATGATGTGCCTTGCATGTTCCACGCTGTGAGAACTGATCAATATCTATGAATATCAACGAGTAATAGAACCTGAGTCCCTATTCAACAATTCACGAGCGGCGATGATGGAAGCTTCATCGTAGCCTTCCCAGCCAGGTTCTTTCGCAGTACTTCGTCGGACAATTTCCGATAATTTAGACGTAGCAGTCTCATTCAGCTTCTCGATTGTTTTTGTGTCTGGCAAGGGTAGACTGGTATCTGATTTGGTGTTTCGATTCGTTGGAGGCTTGCTGAGAAGTTGACTGCTGGCCTGTGATGTGTTAGGAACAATCTAACAAGATAGGGATTATAACCAACCAGCTTCAATCCATAGTATCCGCGAAGATAGTCGTCACATAATTCGATACTTCTACAAAATCTCCGCAAAGACTCTGCAAGGTACCGCTCAGAATTAGAATCATTCCCACCCGCAGCAATGTATAGAATCTCTCCAAGTCGGGCATGAATCTAAAGTGAATTGTTAGTATACTGACAAGTTCCAAGAAAGATGTTGGGCAGCCCACATTCCATGCATTAGGTGCGATGAGTAGGACCTCTTCCAGTGCGAATATTCCCTGTGGATACATGCCCTGCGAGACATAAAGATCTGCCAACTCTGCCCACGCTTCCGCATCCGTGGGGGACAAATCCAAGAGCTCGTTCAGAGCAATGATTGCATCGGATGTTCTCCCAAGTGATCTAAGAAGCGCAATGCGACGTTTGAAGAGAGGCTACGCAGCCCAGTAAGTCTTTGTATGGAGACACGTTGAAGTAAGCAAGCTTACCATGTTGTTTGGGTTATCCGACAAGCTACGTTCGTATCCATCTAATACTTGTTGTAATCCTGCATCGTCTTGTGCATCGGCCTCGCACAATAATCCTCGCATTGCCATGATCCGCTCATTATCAGCCCCGAATCTTTCTTGAAGTCGCTGGATGCATAGCTGGGCAGATTTCTCATCTCCAGTCCGCAAGCATGACATGACTAAGTTTTCGTAAGTAGTCCATAATTCAGGTGATTCCGCGGCAGACCAAAGAGAGCTCAAAGACCATGATGACAATGATGAAGGAGTATTTCGCAATATCGCGGGAGCTTGTTGAGAGTTTTGTAAGGCCAATGCGGGCGGAAGATGAGCGGGCGGGTGTAAAAGTGAAGATGACATGATTACAATGTTTCTGATGGTCTAGATGTGGCTTTTGTGGATGAAGAGAAATTTGAAGATGTAAATCCGGGGTTGTTAAGTTCAGTTTCATAGAGGGACACAAGACAAGAGGGACAGCTTGTGATAATAATAGGTAATAGTAAAGCTCTCCAGTGTCTCCACATAAAGTTTATTAGCCCGGCCTTCTCGACGGGACCACTTTTGATTTGATGCCTGATTAAAAAGTTTATGCCTTACATATTCTAGTATCACTAACGCGGGCGGTATATTAAATTATTATAAGGCTAGTGGGGGGAATGAATACCTGGTATGGTACGAAGTAGGTAATATCAGATGGACACTTGCAGCTTGGGTCAACATAGAAGAAAGTCTCAACTTGTTGAATAACCACCATCTATCTCTAAATATTCCATAAATCTCGGGAAGTTCCAAGTCATGCGCTTCGCCTGTGCTGGATATTCACAGCTCCCCTAATCGAAGTTCTTAATGGCGGACCGCTCCGTACGAACCTAAAGTCCTCAAAAATGTGCGTCTTTGCTCGGAACCACTATACTTCTAATCAGGACGATGTACTAAAGCTATAGCAGGTTCGAAAAATCCTTGTACGACCTCATTCGAGGTCTGCGGAATCATAAAGGGAACGAGAAAGAGTATATTCAAAATAGTTTGAAGGAATGTCGAGCGGAAATAAAAGGGTCCGATATGGGTTAGAGTCTATGGTCGAAGAAGGAGGTGTTGTTTTACTGACAGATACACCGCAGACCTCAAGGCTACGGCTTTGCTGAAGCTTGTTTACCTGGAAATGTTTGGCCACGATATGTCTTGGGCTTCCTTTCATGTCCTTGAGGTCATGTCTTCGCCGAAATACCTGCAGAAACGAGTCGGATATCTGGGCGCTGTGCAGAGCTTCCGACCGGATACTGAAGTTCTGATGTTGGCTACGAATCTGCTGAAGAAGGTACGATTCTCCGTCTGATATTTGAGTACCATACTCAGACATTTACAGGATCTGAGTTCTGCTACACCGACAACAATGTCTCTTCCTATCATAACATTACCGCATGTCATTACTCCTTCACTTGCACTATCTGTTCTCTCAGATCTATTGCCTCGGATGACACATTCGCATCCGGCGATTCGCAAAAAAACTATTGTTACACTCTATAGATTAGCTCTTGTCTACCCGGAGACATTACGTCCGGCATGGCCGAAGATCAAGGAGCGATTGATGGACGAGGGCGAGGATCCAAGTGTCACAGCCGCAATCGTCAATGTCGTTTGTGAGTTGGGATGGAGGAGACCCCAGGACTTTTTGCCTCTTGCGCCGAGATTATTTGAGCTTCTTGTGGATAGTGGAAACAATTGGATGGCGATCAAGCTCATTAAACTGGTCAGTAGTAAAAGTCATACAGAAAGACTTCACACTAACATGCATCTAGTTTGCTACCTTGACTCCACTTGAGCCAAGATTGGTTAAAAAACTATTACCGCCACTTACATCGATTATCCGAACTACCCCAGCGATGTCACTACTATATGAATGTATAAATGGCATTATATTGGGTGGAATTCTTGGAAGCAGCGATGAGTCCGCGGGAGGGGAAGAGATAGCTACTCTGTGTGTGAGCAAGTTGCGTGGGATGATAATGGTTGAGGGTGATCCTAATCGTAAGTAATAGCTCCTATACAAACCACTCTGACTAATACAATATTTGCAGTAAAATACGTTGCTCTACTCGCCTTCAACAAAATTGTTGTTACGCATCCATTTCTCGTTGCTCAACAAGAAGATGTAATAATGGATTGCATCGACAGTCCTGATATCTCGATCCGATTACGCGCATTAGACTTGGTTGTAGGTATGGTCAACAGTGATAACTTGATGTCTATTGTTGGGAGATTGATGAGACAACTTCGAAGCTCTCCTTCTATACTCGCAGGTAATTCCAATCCTCGGCATGTTGAAAACATCGAGCCTGAAGCAGATTCGGATGATGAGGCCCCGGAAGTCGCAATTAAATCTGATAGGGGTTCGTCACAAGATCTACTGTTGCCTGATGATTACAAGGTGGATGTTATCACCAGAATACTAGAAATGTGCTCGATAAACAACTATGCTAATCTGGTCGATTTCGATTGGTATATCGACATTTTAATTCAGCTTGTCAGAAATGCACCCGTCACGAGTTCGTCTTCAAACCAAGAATCGGATGAGTACCTGGATTATGATATTTCTGAAAAGATAGGAGACGAATTGCGAAATGTGGCCGTCAAAGTGAAAGCAGTCCGATCTCAAGCTGCTAGGGCTGCCGAATCAATACTTGTACTAGCCTATAACGATACGGCAAGTCAAGTCAGCTCAGGAAATGGAGCACTTAGACCAATATCTTGGGTGATAGGAGAATACGCTTCTTATCTGGAGTCTCCAGAAAATGCAATGACGGCTTTGCTGCATGTTGCCAAAGTGTCAACCTCTGCCGAGGGTCTCATTTTGTATCTTCAAGCACTACCGAAGGTGTTTTCAGTTATAGCCGATGATGAGCATTCATTCTGGACCGCCGAACGGAAGACAATGATGTCACTCTTGATGGCACGTATTATAAATGCTCTTGAGCCCCTGGCCATGCACCCTGATTTAGAGGTTCAGGAGAGGGCAGTTGAATTTTCGGAATTATTAAAATTGGCAGCAGAAGCAACAACTGGTCAAGAGCCCTCCTCAGAATCGGTTCAGCAAGATGCACCACTTTTACTTACACAGGCGTTACCTTCTCTATTCAGGGGACAAGAATTGAACTCAGTTGCACCTAGCGCGCAAAAGAATGTGCCAGTGCCATCTAACTTAGATCTTGATCAGCCCATCAATCCAAATTTGCACAACCTATTACAGAATGTTGATACGATATCTTTCGATGAGCCTGAAAACGACGATTTCGAAGTCTACTATCATCAGAAACCAGAACCTATCTCAATCTCATCCAACGAGCCTGCCATTAATCGTCTTGGAGCAAGCCCTGATCAACATGCCCAATCTTACCAACAGGGCAGCGAAGAATCGTACTTAGATCCAGATATCGTTGCACGACGCAAAGCAGAGAGACTTGAAAGAAATAGAGATGATCCATTTTATATTGCACCAAACGATGGCGGAACATCTGGCACGTCAACGCCTCTTCATAGCATTCTCCAAAGCAATAATGGGCCAGATCTAGACATTGACGCCATACCGATCATGCAGTTAGACCTTGGAAAGACGAATTTGAGTACAACGAATAACAAGAAGCCGTCGAAAAAACCCCGTCAACGAATACAAGTGGCTGCTGATGAAACATTGAACTTAAGTGGAACTTCTACACCTGCGAACGATTCTGAAAACAGTACTGATGGGGCTATCAAGTCACGGATTGCAAGAGGAAGGCAATCTCTATTACAAGTGGACTCAAGCCACATCGGACAATTCTCCCTTGAAGGTGACGATACGAGTGGCATTGATTTTGAGCGTCAACAAAAAGAGGAAGCCGAGATGATTAAAGCCATGAAAGAGGTCGAAAGGCTTCGGCTAGAGATGCAGAGAGCGAATGAGAGAATTCATGCTGCACAGGATGTACCACCAGAAGGTACGGTTGTGAAAAGGAAAACAAAGAAGAAGGCGAAACCTGCAGAAGGGGAAGTAGCCACAGTGGTTAAGAAGAAGAAGAAGGCCAAGAAGGCTGTGGACGATGAAGCAGCAGGCGGGTCTTCTGTGGCCCCCACGACAACCGAAGTCGTGAAACCGAAGAAGAAAAAGAAGAAGCCAAAGGCTGAAGAAGAGGTCATGGAACAGGCGTAATATGCATAGCGGGATAGGAAGCATTCAATGGCGTATGGAGCGTGCAACGGATACCATACATAGGTAGTCATGGGTTGAAAATTTAAGAGGTTTGATGGAAATGGAAATGTAGATGTGTAGATGTGTAGATTGTCCATGTATGAAATGGATGTGTACAAATCACTTATTTTTCAACTTTATTTGAAGTATGTGAAACTCCATGACTTAATTTTGCTCTCCTTGACATCCCTCTGCTCTAATCAAGCCTGTGAATCCAACTCGTAAGAAAGGGGGGGGATATTCACGTGACTTAAATCCTTATCCTTATCGGTAGGGTTGGGCATTTGAATTATATGTAATAATGTAATATCGGTTACTAAATTATATATATAATATATATAATAAAGTACTAATACTAATAAACAATTATATTATAATTTTAAAGATTTTTAATGGATTTATATTAATAGAAAATATTTATTATTTATTTAGAAAGTTTTTCAAGTTAGCTCCACTTTTATTTATTCTAATTACCTTATTGGTTGATAAAAAAGAAGGCTAAACTCTTGGCATAATATTTTATCAAGCTCGAAACGCATTATATTATAGAATTATATAATCATGCCCCAGATTATATAATGGATCTGCCCAACCCTACAAGTTATCGGGGCACGAAGCACGGACCAAGCCTAAGCAAAAAAAGTTATTCCCAGTCGCATCTCGAACTTCAAATCCCTCCTTCAGCCATATGTTCACAATTTATAGTCCTTTTGCACGCAGACAATATGGAGACTTCAGCAAACTTCATTCCCCTCGGGGGAGTGGGAGAAACATTCGAGTTCGATCAACCGATGAAGAAGCGCGATGCGGGTTATAGGAATAAGTCGCTTTCCTCTGGAAAGCCAAAGGTTATTGGAGCTACTAAGGGTAGGTTTGTTAATTTTTTGGATGTTCATTGGGAATTGGCTTTGGGGTCGAGAAGTCCGAACGTTCTCTTGGGGTGGAATTACGGATGTTAATGAATTGGATGCATAGAGGAACGATCGCGAATTGCGCGTGAAGTACGACTTGCAGCCAGAAAGGAGAAGAAGAAGGCCAAGTCCGATGCAAAGAAAGCTAGAAAGTTAAATGGTATCATGAGCAGACGAGCTGTAAGTTTTGGGCTATTCGCTACAGAATGGGAAAAGGATAGAGACTAATCAAATATGCACTTCTAGACTCGTAACCCAGAAAAATACAATAAGAATAAAGAGAGGAATCGCCTTCACGCAATCGACGTTGAACGTTATAAGATTCGCCTAAACGCCGTTAACCAAGCTCAAAGATTGGCCGCGATTCATGATCCTAGTGGCGTATCGTTTAATGTGGGTGAGGTTGTAACATTGGAGGACGGAACTGTGAGGAGTAAGAAGAGTTTGGAGAGGAAACAAGAGCTTGCGGAAGAGAAGAAGCCGATCAAGAATGAATATGCTGCTCTGCCAGAAGGTATCAACCCAGAACGAATCAAGCTTCTTGAGGGAGAGAAGAAATCACACATTTCGAAGACGGCACTCAAGAAGAAGAAGATGTACGAACCAAAGCCAGTTCCACCGAGGCCGATCATTCCAGAGGGGATTGCATTACCGGAGGGGGAGGAGAATTGGTTGGCCTTATGGGATATTTCCGACGGACAAATCGAGCAGAGATTGGCCATGGCGAAGAGAGATGCTGGAAATGCAAAGAGAGATCTTAGAAGAAAACAAAGGGAGGAGGCTAGATTCAGGAGATTGATGAAAGCGAAGAGAAGAACAGCACAGAAAATGGGCGTTCCTTTCGACCCTGTTCAAGCGAAGAATGAGATCTTGGGTGATGACGACGATGATGAGGATGCCGAGGAAGCTTCCGATTCGGAAGCTGGGGCTAAATCTGACTCCGACTCCGACTCCGACTCTGATTCCGATTCCGACAGCGATAACGAAGACGATTCCGAAGAAACCAAGGCTAAGAAAGCGGAAGACAAGAAAAAGAAGCCTAAATTCAACCTAGATGAGAACCAACTAAACGCAATCGTCAAGAGAGAAATACAGCGCGTCAGAAAGGATACGCGTAGACAAGAGAAAGCAATGGGCGTTTATGAGAAAGCACCAAAAGTCATGACTGACGAGGAGAAAGCCGCGTTGAAAGAGGCCCGTATAAAGCGGAAAGCGGAGAAGAGACTGGAGAAAAAAGCCAAGAGAGAAGAAGAGGCGAAGTTGGGAATCGAAAGTTTGAAGGGAAAGAAAAACAAGCAGGCGAGAAAGGAATTGAGGAGAGCGGAGAGGGCTAAGGCTAAGGCTAAGGCTAGGGCCAGGGCAACCGGGGAGAATGGAGCTGCACCTGCGACCGAAGAAGTCAAGGGGAATGGCGAGGGAACTGTCGATTTATTAGGTAGCCTGGAGATGGCATTAGATTAATCTGAGGAAACGAAGGAAGAAACTACTAGATTGGAATGTTCAAATCGTTTCGAGAATTGTAATTATACCAAGAATTGAAATTATCTAAAAGATTCAAAACCTTATATTGTTAGATTACAATACGAATTATTGAATACACTAGCCCTCTCCTTTGTAATCGAACTCTTACAGTAAATGGAAAAATAACTCCTGGCTATTGAAATCCGCTCACTTTTAAAGGGGACGAAGATTCAATGAGAATGAAACCCTGACATAACTCCCCTCCACACAATCTCAAGATTGCTTTACTGATTGCAATCCAAGCCCAGCCCCTAATATATCAACATCTCGCCTCCGTCCATATCGACTTTCGCAGTGTACATTGCGAATCAGTCCACTAAGTCCACTCCCTGCAACGGTGAAATGCGAATAGAAACGTCAGAATGTATGGTTGTAGTTGCGAGAAGCAAGTTGTATTGAGTTGAATCGAATTGAATTGGATAAAATGGGATGCGCTTATTTGCCTCCGAAATAGGAAATTATTCTTGAGAAGAAATCGATCAATATTCCGCCGGCGAGGATGAATAAGAATAAATCTGTTGAGTTGGGTGTTAGCTTGGGCTCTTTACGGGGCGCATATTGCGTGCGTCGTGGAGGCCCCAAATCTCATTATTCGTTTTGCATATCCTGATGCTTTATGGCTTGTTTGACCCATGGTTCATCCGGGTTTCCTTGTGGTCGTTCCGCTGTTCGGATATCTTGCCCGATTTGCAGTGAGGCAAATGGCTTTTATTTTCCTACCTCTACCCTCCTCTTCTTAACCTTTCCCCTTCTTTCCCTCCCTTTTACATTCCCATTCTTACCTCACCCGTTCCCTCCCCTACCTCTCCGCTCTCTAATATCCAGCTCATTCCCTCCCCTATCCATTTTTCTTCTCGTTCTTCCCCTCTCTCCCTCCTTTTCTCGCCAAAAGAAAAAGAAAAATAGAGATCAAGACCTACATAACCAGCCATTACTAATGGGGCTCTTTTGCTTCTTCTTCAACTCCTTCTTCTGCAATTCAGCCTCCGATTTGCCTTGCTTGCTCTGGTTGACGGCTGCGAACTTGAGGTTGGCCTTGCGCTGGGTGGGTGTTTGAACCTAAGTAGAAGGGGAGCAGGTTAGCTTAGGGTTCAAGAGGTGGGAAGCGAGTGTGTGGGTGTGAAGATGGGGAAGAAGAATCGCAGAGGGAATCCTCGCATTTGTCGAGAAACATTGGAATAAATTGGTATAGATTGAGGGAGAGATTGAGATTCGAATGAGAGTTAGGGAATATCAATCCGTACCATTTTGGCGTTTGTGAAATGCTAAGACGTTCGATGTATGTGACTTCTAAGTTGACTCGAGTATATTCTTGGGCGATGGAATAAAACTGCAAATTTGGGAGGAGATCAATGTTACTTGGGATGATGAACAGGGCTAGGGGAGAGATCTAATAACCTTGGAAATCATAAATGTGTAAATGTGTCCGGATCGGCTTTGCTGATGGATGGGATGCGGCCGCATTTAACCTTATGTGGGGGAGCTTGCTGCAGGGTTTGGGATTATTAACCTAGTGTATTTCGGCTCGGATTATTTTATCCCCCTTTTTGATGTTGACATCGAAAAGTACACAATATTCTTGTGACTATCTATACTTTTGTCACTGAGATGTTCGAGATTTGGCAAAGCTTAAGGTCAATCTCAAGAGACCTCAAGAGAGACTTGGAGAAGAGATTGGCTCTAGTGCAAGGATTCGCATCACATCGCCGTCCTCTATCTCAAACCATCTCGCTGAGATATGGATTCGCTTACATTCGGAGTGCTCCCCTTATTGTGGCAAAGCGGTGGTTAAAATGCAAATGGTCGATACCAAACACAACCAATATATAAATGAAACGCAAAATCTTCAGCGTGGTAACCAATCGCATACAAACATAGTTCTGGGGCCTTTGGAATATAAGGGCCATCAATGGTTCGTTCGATGGGCGCATTTTAAGGGATAGGATGTCGCGCAGATGATGGATAATAGGTTTTACTTATAAACCAAACGTCAAAGACAGAAGAAAAGAGAATTGGAGCTCTTTCTATCTCCCCTCCGTTGATTCCCCTCCGTTGATGTTCAAACCCACCAGCTAGCTCTCGAACTTTTCTGCTGTGATAGGCACGTGACTAGAATTATGTCTAGTCTTCTTGGCACGCATTGTGTTAGAAATTCGATCGGTAAAAATCTTCAGCTGTAGATCTCTATGCTAATAAGGTAACTCACGGCTAGAATGACAGCATGAAGTTGTAATTGATAGGTCTAATACAATTGCACGTGAAATGCTTATATCAGCGGCAAAACTACGTCCAAATATAGGTTAATCATCGATCAGGTGCAGTTGGAATAACTCTCTCCACCCACACTAGATCAAATCTTTGAATTGTATTTCAGTAAGGAATATGTATGATAAGGAACAGTTTTCCTCTGCAATATCAACTTCAGGCTGGCAGAGCATTGAGTTAAATGGTCATATGCGTTGCTCGCATCCACCAATGGCGGATCGTTTCTCAAAGCCACACCCACATTTCTTCAAATATAAAATACAATGAGGTACATGTATTTTGTTGTGACGTCCGCACCCTGGAATAGCTTCCAGCTCGCAAGAAGTCCAATTGATGGTTTCCGGTAATTGGTTGCGTGAAATTGACATTAGAGTACCAATCCCAAGTTATAAAGATATCACCGGCGTGTTCCACCAGCTCATCAAAATACAGTGTCGAGGTATTTCTACGCGGATCATGAGGTCGAAAATACATCCATTCAGTTCTGCATCTGTCGGATTGCTTCCACAAGCTGTGCTTTCAGGCGAAGTTGGAAGATTCTTCCAGTTATTTATTCGAGAGGAGATGACCAGTCCGGTCATTGTTATGGACGAAACATGCAATGGGATTAAAGATAACAATGTGGCGGAAATCAAAAATCTTCTGGAGATTGGACCTCAAAAATCTTCCCTGACTTCTCGATACCACAAGGGAGGCTCTCACATCCCATACCATCCCCGCTAGATCAATCGGTCGTGAGTCGCTGAAATTTCGGCCCATGAAGCTTCATGGCATTGATGGTAGAAGGGAGAGACATGATTGAAGTATGTTGACTCTCGTGACATGGTGGTGTTGATGTGCGACGAGATCAGCCGTGGAGGTAACGATACTGGTTGGACTACTCTTTAGAGGACACTGGATCTCCTCCCACTATGCCTTGGAACATTGGTGTCTTCACCAGAAAAGGAAGGTAATAGAATAACCAATGCATTGTTGTTTGTGTCCTTATCACTGGAGGATTACTTTCATGCCAGCGTTACGGAGAGCAACTCTGTAGAGCATTGCTGTGGTAGCTAGATATGTCGAGTAAGGAAGATAGAATGTGACGAGAAGTTTCCAATCTACTCCTGTTGTAAAGCTTTGGAGCTGGAGAGCCATGGATATGGGGATGAACCAGTGTGGATGGATCGATGCTAGAGGCAGAAGACAGAAGCGACAAAGATCAAACAAATGGTGGCGAATGTGAGGAGACGACGACGCAGGAGGGAAGGTTGAGGCGAACAATTCCCTACATTGAAGACTTCAGAAACAAACTCTCACTCTCGGAACTCTGGTCTTAGCTCGACCTCGAAAATAACAAATCCTATAGCTCTTTTATAAGTCAATAACTTCTGACTGGTGCTCAAATCTGCTAGCGGACATCTCCAATGTCACTATTTGGATCGGTAGTCAACCCCGAAATTTCGCTTTCGACTCTTCCCAAGTTGAGGAAACAGACACCGAAACAAATACGATCAGTCAACTGAAGTTTTTCTCATGGGATGTATCGTCATATTTGACATATTGTCGAGTCTAAGTAACCAAAGATTCAGTCCCAGCGTTGAGTGGGCGATTTAACAACTCCTCCAAACACTTTTTATAGCTTACCATTAGAAGTAGCTCTACAGTGCCATAGTTGGCTGTTCAGCATAACTTTGGACATATATTCCTGCATGAGTGACATTCCTTTCTTCACGCTACCCAGCATGTGCACTATACACAAGCGAGAGCCTTCAAAACTCTACCTACGCTGATGTGCCAAGAATGCCAGATGTGGCAAGTTGTTTCGCAGGGAGCAACTTGTAACGGTTTTGCTTGCATCCTTATCATTTTGTCCCCTCGAGATGAATTTGGACTCCCCATTTGTTGACTTTTGTCATGCCTTGCGGGAGGCTAATCCCTCGTGCTTCCCGAACCCGCTGGAGACCTATGTATTTTCTGGGAGAAGGGCTGGCTTCGAACGAGCGGCACTGACCAATAAAAGTTGCATATTTTTAATTTCCTTCATCGCGATCTAATTAGCTTCTGCTATTTTCTGATCCCACCAATCGAAGATTGGGTTTATGTGTAGAAATTCAAAAAAGTATGCCACTCTGATTCATTGAAGGCTGCGGACGACGAAATGTGATACAGAATTGTCTGAGTGAAGGTGCTCTCTATCCACTTCATAGCCTAATTAATAAATGGGAAAGCTTATATAAGCTCTCATTTTCCCTAAATATTAGCTCTTTGATCTTTTTAGCAATGAATTTACTTTACTTTTTGTATCAATAAGGAAATCATATAGGCAGGCCGTGTTCCTAATCGGCAGTAGTTTCGAGCGTTGATTGCAGTGATGCAAAGAGACTCTGTGTGAAAAGGATTATTGGGCAGAGAAGTGGAAGTCGATGCCACTCAGCGAGTGTAGTCACATCATTGAAATTATGCTCGAGACTACCAGCGAATCCTGTATATTGCACTTTCGAAACTATTACAAGAGATGTGAATGATGCTATGTATATATTCCCAGTATCATCGGTTGATAATACAAAGCAGGTTATCTTTACATCCTAGAAGTCAAAGTACGTCATTCGCAAGTCCGGAATCGAGAACCCGTTCATGTATCGCACAAGTCCCAAACATCTGCCTATTCCACGCCTTTCACCCCATCCTCATAACCATGATTCAAATCAACATTGCATACCCTCCAAATCAAATCATCATCTTGCCATCTATTCGACTTCCCCACCCTTGACACGGAAAATATAATAGTAGAACCAAAATAAGCATAAACTTCAATCAAAAGATCGCAAGACCTTACTTACAACAGAATTCTTCTCTTATTCACAGCCAAGTTTCTGTTTATTCATTCCTTGTACAACTTCCACAATCTTCAACGAATCTTCAACACACCTCTCTACTTCAACTTATCGCCTAACCCCCACGATACCACTACTCTTACCCACCATCAATCTCTCCGAAAATTCCGCTACAAACACAAAAACTCCCGCAGCAGTAGTGACATCCCAGACTTCGCACCCGTCAAACACCGCAAACTACCCATTTCCACCATCCTCCTAACCATCATAGCCAGAATCCCTTTTCTGCGTTCCTCCCTCATCACCATCTTCCACTGCCTATGAATCAAAAATGACCCAACTACTACTCTACACCACCTGCGGCGACACATCCTCTGAATCGCGTTCCAATGTATGTACCTACGATCTCATAGGATGCTGATGGATGCTCCCCGGATATTCATTCCCAGGGAGGGATGGAAACTACAATAAATTTTCATACCGGGCATGGTTTATCGATGGTTCCTGGTTGGTGGGTAGTGTTCATCATGTTAATCATTGTTCGATGGCGATCTTGAAGACTATTAAAAATGCGTATAATGAGAGTTTGCTGGCAAATGGTGACTCGATGATGGAAATCACGTTGGCATTTATGACTTATTTATTAATCAAGTAAGTCTCTTCTCTGTTTCTTGGCCTGATATGTCTATTGTACTAACATACACAGAAGCCTCATAGAAAACCTGGGGTTCGAGGATTAGTCTCTTCTTTTTGAAGCAGTAGCAAGGAGAGATAGTGTAGTTAGGGTAGATTAGAAGCTAAATTCAAGACTTCTCGGGTTTCCTCTGTGACTTAAAACCAAAGTCGCATAATGAATCACAAGCTCAAAATTTGACATATACCAAGTTCATTCCCCAGCACTACCATAAACAGCAAATGCTTGACTATGGGAGATATGCTATTTCGTTAAAAACATGCATTTTGAAGCTTCAGGGTAGTTCTGATATCCTGATGTCAGACGCTTGTCCACCTGGGCATACGGAGTCTCGACCGTGGTTCTCGATTCGGACATCAAAAATCGCCGCTCTCGTGTAAATACGGGGTAAAGCCCCCCCCTGTCCTCTTCTCATCATGGTCCGGAGCTGATACCAACGTATGGTATGTAAGCACACATAGAATTTTATCGAATGATACAAAGAATACCATGATGAAGAGAATTAAATCTCTCGATAAGACAAATTTGCCCCTCGGAAATGGTGCAAAGAAATGTACTTGTGTCACACTTGGTGTCGTTGGCCCATAAGGTTACGTGCATGCTGATGCTACCAATAGTGGACCCCTGAGACTGCTGAATTCCTCGTGATTGTATGCAGACAATATCAAATCCTTCTTTCTGAAACCTTTCACCACTTAGTGATATCTCTTCATCTCAAATAATGCCGACGCACTTTATCTGCATAGATACCATTTCACCTCACCATAAACATTGCCCGAAGATCTCAAAACTTCAACCATTCATGGTATTCTCAGAAGACCTTGAAAAGAATCATTAGCTCCACGTCTTACACCTCTCATTTAAGTTCCTCAATCTCCCTTCTCTCTTCTCCTCTCGTACATATGATGGCAACTAGATGATTCTCATAAGTACCCATTCCCCAATAGCCCGCAAGGATTAGAAGAAACTAGATTGCAGTCAGATGATGTGAGACTTTTGAGCGTGGGTGTATACGGAATGTGGGGAACATTGAAATCTTTCAACTCTGGACTGGAGTTTCTTCCATCATATCACGAACTCAGACTCTCCCCGAAGACCTACCGACAAAGGCTTAGGATAGTCCGCATCGCCGGCCTACCAACCCACTTCAAACTCCCAGATGGACTCCGAAAACCCTATACACCAACACCAAAGTCGTACTCTTCGCACTCGCCTGGCTACTACCACTATGGCAATTATCCAACATAAACTCACCTTGATCATCACGATTCGACAGGATGTGCTAGTACTAGCACAAACCATTTCCCCCTGTATTGAATTTCTGCTCGTTGTACGCTTGCTGCTTGGCATTATTGGTGCGGTTCTTCTTGCAGCGGTGTTATCTGTTTCGCAAATTCCCAGGAATAAATTGGCGATGACGACTGCGATTCCCGTGTGTGTGACTCCTGCTGAAATTGTGGTTGCTGGACCTCTCTTATCGCTTTTGGTGGTTGTTTGGAAGGACCTGTCGGTTTGAGTTCGCAGGTCATCTCTGCTATCAATGGTATACTCGGTATTTCTGTCGTACTGATACTATAAAAAACACTTTCAGCATGCATTAAGAAAGCCCCTTTGACTGCATTCTTCAACTCCAACGACTCGACCAGCTCGAGGAGTAAATTCCCGAAAATTTTCGATCCGAAAAATGTTCTATTCGTGATTACATTCACCTATTGAGACTTAGTAACTGCGCCAGCACCTTGTTGTCTGGATATAAACCATCGCATATTTTTTGTTCCCATGCCTTACTATTTCTTGACCGCGGTATCAGAAATTACCCCATCATTCACACTTAATCTTCAATCTCCTTACTATGGCTCCATATTTGTCTCCTGTATCATAATGTTCATCATAGAGATGGTGTCGAACAATAAGCAAACTCCGGGTCATTTCGTTCTTACTTGTGGTCTTTATATCGCTCGCCATCATGTCCTAGGGAGCCATGTTCGACTGGAATCTGGTGTTCTTGCCTTTCCATTTTCCAGCTTCCATAGGATCGTATAGTATGATGACGATTATCCTTTCTTGAGTTTTGGAGGGTGAACGATTGGGGGCTAATAAGTAAGCGCTTCTTCTGGCTGTAATTCTGGGTACGGCACAACTGGCTGTTGATTCCTCTCCCGCTGGAGTGAAATCACGATGAATAGCCCCAAGAGACTTGGGGGCGAGCGCAGCATTGATGAGTCTATGTGCTATAATAGCGCTAGTGTCGACGCCACACCTAATTTAAAAGAACCCTGATAAGTAACGACACCTTTATGCATCAGTCAAGGCTAGAGATGCACTTTATAACGTATTGGAGGAATGTATTGTTGATAGATATATTGTATAGATGTTAATAAAACTGAGCTGAAGGAGTGTTGTGATATATATGGCTAGAAACGACACCAGCAATGCCTATATGTGATAGTATATTATGAAATGCAATACCATTTTCTCTGAGTAGTAAAAGAATGACTTGATATCTGTAAAACAATCATTGCCGCTAGCCCACTAATAAGTTACACTGAGTATCATCCTTAAATGTCCATCTACAAAGTGTAGATCTATAGCACTTCTTCTCCTCAGAGCCAGCTGGGGCAATGAAAACCGAACAAACGAAAAGCAATTAACTATTATATCTAGAAAATGACCTCCATGATTATAAAACGGCAAGTCGATCGATACCCAGCATAAGCTCGGTGTCGATTCCGACATTCTCGTTGTTTTTTACGTCATCTCACCGACCCAGATCCCCTAGCTCGTCTCAGCCCTATCCAATCGTCTTCATTTCAGCCCTCAATATATCTCTCCTTCTCCCTCAACTTCTTCTCAATCAACTTCTTCCATCTCAAATCCCGTCATGCCTGCTCTCGATATCTCAGCTTCGTCTTCGATGGAAGACTCCATCTCTGCTTGTTCCCTCTCAAACTTGGCCTGGAAAGCAAAAGCTACCTCGGGATGATCTTTGATATATTGTTCATACCATATGGGAATGTGATCATCATAGAATGTCCATCTTTCTGGTTCTCGCCCGGCCATCTCTTTGACAAGCGCCCAATATCCGGAATATCTCAAGTTAGAACATCCGGGGTGGCGGTGGTAAGAGCGTGCCCGTTCCGTCCAATGGTATTTTGATAGTTCAGAATGGGTCAGTTCATCCAGTTTTCGCTCCACTGATGCCCAGAATTCGACAACGTCGCATTCGATCGTTCTTGTATATTCGTAACGAAGAACGCAGCTCTTCACTGATCTTGCGTGTACAATATAACTTCCTGGCTCGGCGTTCATGCGTTGAGTATGCTTCAAAACTCTGAAGAATGAATATTGCAAGACAGATGAAGGTTGGCCAGCATCGATACCATTTGTGTCAAGTTCGATGGTCCATGTGTAGGAGTCGTCAATTCTTCTTCGACCGGCTAGTTGTAGGGAATGTAAATTTTTGGTTTCGCCATAAGCTGCTCCTTTCTCACAGTTCCATCCTCTACGTGTGTATTTACTCTTATGATCTTCGTGATCTCCTCTTTCAGGGTGGCTATAATCACTTCCATTAATGTCGTAAGCTGTTCTCTTAATGAAATTCAAATCAGGAAAAAGCGAATACGCGCAGTCCCACGAAATAATGTTCATGACAAGTGTTTGGTTAAAACCTGCAACGATTGCTTGGAAAGGGGCGCTCGTTGTGTAAATGACTTGAATCTGAATTGGATTCTCCTTGGACGAGCCGCTTTTATGATATGTCCGAACCTGGATTCATGTAAGCATACAAATCAGAGCCGAAGTGCGGGGTTTCTATAAAATACCTGTGAAATATAACTCATTCGGCCTGCATATACCGTTAAGCCATCATTTTTTTCGGTTTTTGTTGATTGTAGTTTGTATCCTTCCCGCTCGACCAAATACTGGCCTAACGGATCAGGACTTCTCGAGATATCAGAACCTTCAACATAGATATCCAGATCAGAATCATTCCAGAGTACTCTCTCGAAGAACTGTAAAGCGAAGCTTCCAGATATAAGGGCGTTATGTTTGGATAACCTTGACCGGAAGCTGATGGGGTCCTTGACAAAACGGGTGAGCTGACGATTGATGTTCCATTGGGTCTTGAAGAGAGATTCAAACGATGAGGAAAGTTGCTTGGTGGTCAATCGGAGAAACAAAATTTCATTAGGATCCAAATGAGCACAGATGCTATCGAAGATTGGGTAGCATAGGAAGAGATCCTTCCAGCCCAAAGATCGATTTGGTTTGGCCATTTGTACAAATTACGCTTCCATGAGGTTTCATAAGTTTGTGACACGATGTGTATGTGTATGTGTATGTAGAACTTTTGTAGTAAGAAGACTGACTTCTCCTCGTCTTGTCTATGCAAGAGAAGGCCTATACGGCAGAGTCGCTTATCGTATGACCGTAAATACATATGACGCTAGTACCGTAAAATCTCGGCACCTGTTGTACTGTGATGTCTTGAGTGAATGTTGTAATGTTTGAAACGTATTGTAGAGGTGCGATGGTACTAGACATTTTTGACAGATTCATGGTGACGAGAGATCATATCCTTAGCAGCCAATGAATACCCAGTACTCATTCTAGGCTGGAACTAGCGATTGGAACCAGAAATGAAACATCCGAAATTCCTATGCGTGCACTGGTGCTTTAGATCCAAGGAAGCTTGTTGTAACCCTTTCTTCTCTTTGAATTATATCTGCAACACATAGGAACATCTTCAGCCCATTAAGACCGTCGGATTTTCCTTCTCTAACCCCATCCGCCGTGCACACTCCCTGAGACACACAACCACTCCCCAATGCTTCCTCCCCACAAGACTCCTCAAATGTGAACCCTCTATCCTCCTTAATCCGTATGAACTCTTTAAGCCTGTAGAACTATGCAAATGACTCGCACCCCCAAGCCTCCTCGAATGTAAACCCTCTAAGCAACTCAAATCCAATCATCAAGTCCTGCATAAGGGTAGGAACTGGGCTACGTTTTGCCCACGTTGCGTTGATCCACTCCACAGCAGTTTCATCAATCCGTGGTCGAACATATACGCCAAAGTGCAGTGGCGCAAAGATCTGAAAGCTGCCAATGTATTGGGGAGCTCGCGACATGTTATCAAATCCATATAGCCAGCGTCGACAATGAAGATGTCGTCAATGTGAAAAAGTGCCATTGCTTGATCATCTGGCGTCATCTGCTTGAATTCCTTACGCTGAAGGCGTGCCGGAAAATCTTATGCATGGCAAACGTCTTGGCCCTAAAGAATGATACCTTGCCCAGGGAGCGGACCTTGCGGCATGTACAATTCATGGCAATCCAATCGCTCCGGTGAACTGATTGAGGGGTTCGTTGTGTTGAATTATTAGTACGATCTGTGTTTGGAGTAGGATCGTCTATATAACATGGGGAGTCCCATGCCATAGCAAAATCGAGAATGTTTTCCAAATTCTCATTCGGTAGACGAAGCAGAATTGAGGGTTTTCCTGATGACACCACAGCCATTATTGCTTCGTTCGTTAATCTATATGAAGTAAATAATTTTAACTATAGGAAAGTGACGTCTCTTTTGACGTTGTATTGTGCAGACACTAACACGGCAGAGGAGAAGGCGTTGCCGAGGCTAAATTCGGGCGGCCCTTTGATCTGCACTTCAGCGAGTACACCACAAATAAACACATTGCAGTAACGGAGAGGCGACGTGGTAGAAGGATGGTGGTCGGTCAGCACCTTTATATGAGAAATCAAACGAGCAAACGGGAGAGAGCAAACAAGCAAACGGGAATGGTGGCGACCTAATATATATCAGAGAGACAGGAAAGAGATCGAATAACTTACAAGCACTAAGAGATGCCACTCATGTCACCATCACGAGAGTCACAGCATATCACAAGCAAACGATCATATTAAAATTCTCGAGGATATTCTCATTTGGGTACTGTAATCACAGTTTCAACCCGAAGGTTACTCTCTAAAGACGATCATAATCCTACACCATCTCTCAAGAATGCCTAGAATAATAACTGAGACTCCAACACCAAACCAAAGAAACGAAATGAAACAAATCGTAAAATCAAGTGCGCAAAACCCAACCCAAAGCCAGGAAAACCATCTGACTTTCTTAGTAACTGAAATACTCCCGAAGGACCTGCAGAACTCTTGCTCTTCGCCAGGAATTACACCATTTTGTTCACATACTCCATGTCCATATCCATAACCATATCCGTCCACCAAAGAACTCCAACCCGCAAAGCTTTGTCCTTTCGCCAGGTGGTATCTTTTCCTCCGTAACTCCATCGCCATGCCACCAGCTTCCAGCCAGCAGTCCAAACTCCTCCGTCCAATCCATAAATCGTAATCATAGCGAGAAAGTGTAGTGCGTGAAAGAGCTCCTTGCCTAAGGGAGTTTCAACTTGCGACTTTTGCTTCTGCTTTTGTTGATATTCGTGTTAGTAGAAACAAGTGTATGGGAGTGCAGCCTTGCCAGGGCGCATTCACTTTCACGTTAGTTCTTGCATAAGATGTGCGAGAGAGCGTAGTGCGTGAGAATATATCCTTGCCTAAGGGAGTTACCTCTGTGCAACTTTTGCTTCTGCTTTTGTTAATGTTCCTTCGTAAATCATGATCGTAGCAAGACAGCTTGGTGCGTGAGAACGGATCCTTGCCTAAGGGATTGCCTCCTTGCAGCTTTTGCGTCTGCTTTTGTTAATGTTTCTCCGTAAATCGTAATCGTCAAGAGAGCGTAGTGCGCGAGAAGAAATCCTTGCCTAAGGGACTTGCCTCATTGCATCTGTTGCGTCTGCTTTTGTTGATTTTCCTCCGTAAATCGTAATCATAGCAAGAGAGCGTAGTGCGTGAGAACGGATCCTTGCCTAAGGGATTGCCTCGTTGCAGCTTTTGCTTCTGCTTTCTGGATGTTGTAGTAAAAACCAGTGGTGACGTCTGGCGTTGTGGTATGTGGTTCACCCTACAAAGAATCTACACAAGATATCTCATCGATGACACGTCTGCCCCGAGAGAAGGATCTTATGCGGACTCAATGCAAGGCATTCCAAAGTCAAGGCGGTGGTAGAAGATTGACTTGAGTCGTATCCGAAGAGTTGTGAGCGCTGCTCAGAATTCCTAAGCTGTAGTAATGCATTAGGATACTATGTGCCATAGGGCGTAAGGGTTATGATGTCCAGCTCTTGGTTAGATAGAGGCTGGAATGGGGTGGCCACCTAAAATGGGGTGGCACCTGAATTCATGCCGAAGACCAAGTAGAATGGTCAGGCTGTAAGGTTAGATTGAGACATTGCTCATCGGAAGAAGATTTGGGGGGGGTACTCAATGCACATTGTGGTATAACAATGAGTGAATTGCAACACAAGTGTTGCGAGGACCGTCTAAAACGGCGAGGCTTGTGAGCACATATTGAGGTGATGTGCGTCAGAAGACCTCAGACTAAGGTATTCAATATTCCCGATAATAGGAAAATTAAATGATGGGCACCTGAAGTGCAGCGAGGACGGTCCTGAAAAGACAGGCAGTACTCACACATAATGGATGGTATGCACCAGGAATCCTCTGGTTAGAGAGCCCAATAACCACGTCGTGGCAAAACATCGAAGGGTGTGATGTTTAGGTGCTCCTACTTTTATTTGTTAGTAAAGGTTGAATGAGTGGGGATGTTCATGAAACATACATTATACCAAGGACGAAATAAACCTGTTCCCAATTTCCACCACCCCACCATATGGGTATCACTATATCAATCGAGGAACACACTCGAAAGCCGCAGCACATATTCGTGGGTTTTCCCACCTGACCTCCTAGAGGTACAGCGTGAGGTTTCTCCTTCAAGATGGTGACTTTGCTGTTAAAGACGGTCCGGCGTACCGGGGTCCCAACTAGGTTTGACGTTCCTAGCCATAGTTACCAAGCAATGGGTAACATAATATCTTTAAAGTACAACTACTGACTTTCCTGCATGGCGCGGACGTGCGCCATTAGCAGTAACTAAATGTCAGTTCCCTCACCCACAATAGTGGTTAAGCAAGGAAGATCTTCTTCTCTCCACCAGATCGTACTGGCGAGATCGAATCTCAGTTGTAGTCTCTTCTCATCGTTGAAGGGCACTTGCCGGTTGACAAATTCTCAGAAAGCGTTCCTGGACCTGAAGGTCGCGCAGGAATGGCTACTAGAATAGTCAAGGTTAATGGAAGACTCGAAAACAATCGAGCAGTCTTCTATCTGGTTCGAGGACAAAGGATTAAGCAGCCCCTCAAGAACGGGAGAGGCTAGCTAAATTTGGTGGTGGTACCAAAAGCTGAGGATGTAAGCTTATCGAGAATGGTCCACAAATGTCCGAACAAAAAGATGGTGTGTTTCACGGTGTAGGATAGATTCCTAAAGGCGTGAAGCACGGTGGGGGTGGTCATGAATCCAAGGCTCGTGAGAAAGGATAGGCCTTAAGGATTTTGACTTTCAGAAACCATAAGGTAAGAGGTTTCAGTAAAACAACCTGCACGTCGAGAATGAGATATGTCGAGAGGGTCCCGTGACGCCGAATCTCTAGTTATGGTGCAGGTGGAAATAATATGTCTTCAGTTCCGCCAACGAAAACAAAGTCCTGATGGAATTCACCAAAGTGTATTCCAAATGAATCAAATTAGATCGGACCAATTTCAAACAGGGCCATTGAAATATATACTTCTTCTGTTGCTCGTACCAATAGAGTGAAGAAGCCTCTACAAAGTAGTAGAGTTATATTCGATTTCAAAAGGGCCTGTTGAAGTAACTTTTTCTGGTGCTCGTGGTAATTGAGTGAAAAAGCCTCTACAAAGTGGTAGAGTTTTGTCCCATTCCCGAAAGAGTCTCTTGAATCAACTTCTTCTGGTGCTCGTGCCAATAGAGTGAAGAAGCCTCTACAAAGTAGTAGAGTTTTCATCAAGTATCTCAACGTTCGGAAATGGGGGTGACTGATCAAGGAATCAATAAAGGACCGTCAGATTATCGCAAACTGCGGATGATTGAACGGAACAAAAGATGGTAAACCGTGGACCGTCTTCTTAGCCTTCTCGGGAGCAAGAAGAGCGGTGAGGGTTGCCAAAGAGGTATCGTGAACTGATGCTTTGCCAGAGCAACAGAAATCAGATGACCATAAGTAATCCTGGACTGATGTCGAACCTTCTCGGGAGTACGACACTGCAGTAGGAATTGCAAATAGAACCATGGACCGTTTTCTTAGCCTTCTCGGGAGCAAGAAAGATCGGTGAGGTCTGTCAGTAAAAAGACATCGTGAACAACTTGAAGCTCTGCCAAAGCAACAAGGAGCCAGATGACCATAATAGGGAATCCTGGACTGATATCGAACCTTCTCGGGAGTACGAAACTGCAGTAGGAACTGTCAATAAGACCATGAGCCGTCTTCTCAGCCTTCTCGGGAGCAGAAGAACGGTGTGGCTTGTCAGTAAAAAAGCATCGTGAACAACCTTGAAGCCTTGCCAGGGCAACAAGAAGTCAGAATAGCTATAAGTGTCCTGGACTGATATCGAACCTTCTCGGGAGTACGATAAAAAAGCAGTAGGAACTGTCGATAAGACCATGGGCCGTCTTCTCAGCCTTCTCGGGAGCAGAAGAACGGTGTGGCTTGTCAAATAAGAGGGCCAAATCCGAAAGGATTGGTGGTAGACAACGCAATAAGATAAGAATTTTCCTGGACTGGACCATTGGCTTAAAAGCGCGCATGGTACGCAGTAGGGAATTGTCGGGGTCTCAGTGAAATTAGAGACCGCGAGCTAACCTGGTAACATAGCGAATAGGAAACGCAAGAGCGTGCCAAATCTCCAAGGATCTGGTCGCAATGTATTGACCAAAGGTTAATATTCTTGTAGGGTCGAAAGCTGCCGGCAAAAATCCTTCCCACGAAGGTACCACAGCTACCTCCGTAGAAGTAGGCTCCGATACCTCTGCAGTAGAGACTACAGGGACTGCCGTATAGAAATAAGCTTCAACGTAGTTCATTGTCGGGGTAGGGATCTTGACAGGATCAGTGGTGGTGAGTGGGCCCAAGTTTGAAGCTACCGGAGCATCAATCAAGGCAACTTGACCAGAGAAAGGAGGCTCAGTTGAAGGAGACCACATGCCAACCAGGAGAATAGACATAAAGAAGAAGAAGAAGAGGTTTGACCACGAGAAATTTGAATAAGATGAGCGAATGGGTGTTGCCACCACCATCACTGGCATCTTCTCATCAACAATTGGGGCTGAAACAACAGGGGTTGCAACAGCGGGGTCTTGAACAACGGCATCTTCAGTAACAGGGGCTTCAACGGCCGAGGTAGGCTCCTCAGCCTTTTCCTCGGATGTCTTGGTGACATTGGTGGAGCTGATAGATGTGACCATAACCACAGGCTCAGCAACCGGCTCAGCAATGGGCTCAGGAATTGGTACAATCTCCTGCATATCAATGCGAGAGAAGGATTGATGGTATTTTCGTCGTTCATAACGAGTATATTCAACAAGAGCAGCGTCAGAAGGGTCGTCTTTGGGGAACATTTCTTCTCTCGAGACTTTAGGAGTGGCTGGAGCAAGTCGTATTGGAGTTGGCTCAGGCTCAGGCTCAAACATATCCTTCTCGCATTCAGCACAAAAGCGAGAGGGAACAGAATTTTCTAGTCTAACCAGGCAGGACTTGTGAAAACGATTTTCACGCTTGAGTTGGCTGATTTGAGCAGCACTAACTCTTCTGCTCTCTTGATGGGCCGAAATTTCCTTCAAGAGATCGGATTCCTTGCTAGCAAGGGCGGCGGTTAGTTCGACAATCTTCTGGTCGGCCTCGACGAGGACCTTTTTGGAAGCATCGTCGTCGGTATTGGTGATGAGTAAGTTGTCAACTCTCTTTTGAAGAGAGTTATTATCGGCACGAAGAGAGGAGATGGTTTTCTTGGCTTCGGCGAGCTTGTTATCCTTAGCAAGTAGAACCTTGGCATGGGAAGATTTCTCGTCATCAGCAACTTTGGCATTGTTGGTGATGGCCATCTCTTTGGCGGCGACGTCGTTCTCTTTCTCGGCGATCATGGCGTCCTTCTCGGCGATCACCATGTCCTTATCGGCGATCACACTCTTTTGCTCTAAGAGCGCAGATTGGTGACGCTTGATAAGCCTTGAAATGGCAGATTGATGACGCGACTCAAGCCCCTGGATGGCTTCTTCGTGGGCTTCTTCGAGGCTGGCAACCTCGGCGTGATGCCCCTCACGGATCGTTCTCGCTTCCTCCAATGCCGCATCACGAGCACGGGCGACTGCCTCGAGGTTCGAGGTAGCCTGGGCAAGTTCGTACGTGAGCTGTTGAGCCGACGAGATCGCTCGACCGGCATCAACTCGGAGCTTTTGAAACTCCGAGGTAAGGTTAGCAACTTGTCGCTCCAACCCACTGGCTCTCGTAGCATCACCTCGTCGCAGGGCTTCAACCTGCGAGGCGAGGCTCGCCACTTGGTGCTCAAGTTGGTTGGCTCTAAAAGCTGCGCCTTGCGCAGCACCACGAGCGTCCTGGAGCTCCATCTTGAGGCCCTCTACAACGACATCCAGTTCAACAGCTCTGTTGGCTGTATATTGAACACTGGCAAGCTCCTCGTTCAAACTTGCAACTCTTTTCTCACCTTCCCAAACCAGCTCCCACGCAAATTGCTCAGAGACACCCGGATCTATAATAGGGACACCCAGATCCATATTGGTGTCTTCGACATCTTCGGTAGGCACTACCGATGCTAACATAGTTTAGTACAATTGATACGATGTGTTGAAGAATCAGTTACATACCAGGGAGAGCGTTCTCAGTTGGCAGCTGAGAAATGCCCTCACTCTGCCAAGTCTTCTCATCACCTATATCGAATTCTGGGCGGTTGACTGCCACCTCGGTCTCTGGGGCGAGCACTAACGGCTCGCTGGCATTGGTAGTGCCGTTGAGTTCTAGCAGAGTTTAGTACAATTGATATGGTAAGTTGGAGAATGAATAACATACCCGGCATACGCGCAGGATTGGTCGCCTCCCAATCATACGCAGTCGTTGCTGCGTTATCATTATCAGCATGGCCCTCGCCTGCTGATAAGATCGCAGCGTCAAGTGCGCTGTTGAAAGACTCATCGTCATAATGGTCCAGCTTGTATTGTGTTTCCCTTGAGAGCTGGATGTCTATTATAATTTAGTACATTTGACATGATGCGTTGAATAATCAATAACATACTATCCCAAGTGGATCGGTCTTCCGGGTCGAAGACCTGGCTGCTACCAACAGGTGCTCCTCCAGCTGCTAGTATAAGTTAGTACAATCAAGATAAGGAGTTGAGGAATCAATGACATACCAGAGCTACCAACCCCGAAGGTGTTGGTCTCACTCGCGGGCGGGCTGCTACCAACAATTGCTCCTCCAGCTGCTAGTATAATTTAGTACAATCAAGATAAGGCGTCGAGGAATCAATGACATACCAGAGCTACCAACCCCGAAGATGTTGGTCTCACTCGCGGGCGCGGTGAGGTTAAACTCGTCAAGATTGAGCGGGTTACCATTGCTGGCATTGGTAGGTGCTAGTATAGTTTAGTGCAATTGATCAAATACGTTGAAGAGTTGATGACATACCAGGCGCGTCATTAGGCATGACTTCCTGCTTCTGGGGCTGCTTCTTGGGCAGCTTCTTGGGCTGCTTAGCAGCTGCTTTGGCAGCTGCTTTGGCAGCTTCCTTCTCCATCAGTTGTTCATGCAAAGAGAGGGTTGGCATAGCCTTCTTCTTACGTGGATCAAACAATGGGAGGGGTTTTTGGGGATGGAACTTGTCCATATTATTAATATTGGACACTGTTGATAGAATTAGTTAGCTCATGGCGCAATAATGAGCGCGCGACTGGGGATAGATCGACAAAAACTTACTATTTACGGTTGTAAAAGAACTGGGTTTCTCTGAAGAAACTTGAGAAAAGACTTGGAGAAGACTTGGAAAAGACTTGGGAAAGACTTCAAAAGGACTTGAAAAGTACTTGGAAAAGACTTGTTGATTTAGTTTTATGAACGATTTGAGTGCTTCTGGTACGTTGATCTGAAAGATCTGAAAGAATTGTAATAGGAAGGTCAAATGGTTGGAAAGTCTTGTAATGGGTACGTTCAACTGTTGTGGGTTGTAAGAAGAAGGGATGTGTCGGAGAGTTGAAATTGTTAAGTATACAAGTTCAATTTTGATTGTGCGCGCTAGTGAGATATACGGTGACTTCTTTAAGTTTCCAAGGTTCCATACAGTTCGATTGGCGAGGATGTGAAAAAAAAATCTGCTCATGTTGTTGTTATCGTCGCCTAGTGAATGTGTATTGGTGTGGGGCGGAGGCGGCGTCATTTCATCAACAACTTCAATTTCCTGTACGGCAGCCTTGATGAGTGATTCATTTTTAATTGAGCCGTAGTACTGCCGTAGCTCTCGTCTGATAATCATTTATATTTATATAATGGTATGGGATACGGCATGAAGATGTTGAGAGATTAGACGAATATCTAGGACGACACTCGCTTAAATAAGATTTTGAACTCTTGACCTAAAACAATGGATAAAGTTGATTGATGCCAGTAGTGATTTGCAGACTTGATCTATTGATAGATGTCCAAACCAGATCTTTCTGTTTGATCAAAAGAATCATCCTACTTTTATCTACTCAACCTTGAAGGTATACTCATGCGTTGAACCGACTAATGATACTAAAGAAGCCGGAATGGAAGTATAACTAGATGTAAAAGGAGTTTGTAGAACAGGATGATGCATCTTCACAATAGTAGAGTTTATGGGTTGTGTTTTAATCAGCAATAATCGTGTGCGAGTCGGGAAATGCAGGTCGTCGTCCAGGGGTTGCCATGGGATGGAGCAAGATGAGGTTGGCTGTTATGAATTACTTCTTTCAACGCTGGATTGTTATGAGCCCACAATAGTATCGACTTTAAGTTCTTATGCTTATTATCTTGAACTGATGACGAAGTCCTGTAATGATATACTTTGGAGTCCAATATATTCCAATAGAGATTCTAGTTTAGCTTTCAGCAATTCTGTATACCCTCACAATATCTCCTTCATCTACCAAAGTGGTATAACACCCCCTCGTCCGTAAAAGCTACGTTAATAGAGCCTCAAGATTCATACTAATGAATGTGAATACTGTCTACGGGAGGATTAGAAGAGGTAGGCGAATCAAAACTTCAGGGGATATCGAAACAAAAGTAGGTGCAGCAGGACTATAAGAAGTTCAAAAGAGAGACTACGTGAAGTTGAGATTTAAGCCTGTAACGGTTTAGAGCCTCTAATAGTTGGTATTTCTATCTAATGGTTAGGTTATCCAAAGGTTCGAACCGAAGGTTCTTTTTCAATTAAAATGTTTGCAGAGAATTAGAAAATTTTAAATATTGAAAGCTTTTCAAGAGTAATAACTCTATCCTGGATCTGACGCAGTCCAATATATCAGCCGCCAGTGCCAGTATAACAATTTTTAGATGATAGATAGGAAACTTCTTTAATTACCTAAAATTGAGAGTCCCGACACCTGCACACGCAATATGTAGTACAAAGATTACTATTTACTCTAATATCCATCTATCAGGGCTGTCTAACTATCTATCTGTAGGTACCTACTTATTAATAAGTTGTCTCCAAGACAAACAGCGAATATGTTCAAAATGTCGACTCCTCCAGGATTTGCATCTGATTCCAAGGTTCTGCCAAAACTATCTTTTGTCTTAATTTCGTCACCTGCCGCAAGTAAGAGTTTCATAATGTCGGCGCTGCCTTAGCAAGTTAGCAATAATATTATTTTTCTGCTTCTTTTTGGGGGGGAGGGGGAGTGGTGGTTCGAGGGAGGAAATTCACTTTAGATGAATAAATATATATATTGA
Source organism: Myriosclerotinia duriaeana (assembly GCA_002162615.1). Lineage (NCBI taxonomy): Eukaryota > Fungi > Ascomycota > Leotiomycetes > Helotiales > Sclerotiniaceae > Myriosclerotinia > Myriosclerotinia duriaeana. The sequence continues at coordinate 3,235,486 of NGKI01000002.1, forward strand.
AGATTATGTCAGTCATTCAAAGATGGAATGACTTGAAAGCAAAATGGAAGCTAGCTCCAACCTATCACTTCAATTTGCCCAGGTGTCGCGAGGTCGTTCCAATCTTAATAATTGTGGGAACCTCCAGGGCTTATCAAGAAATAATTCTTTCCTCGGCAGAGAATTATTCAGTGAGCCCTGGAGGTCTTTGATGATAGACAACTTGAGTGACTAGAGCCTAATATTGGTCACATTTGCGCGCAGAAGGTCGAGCATGAGGATAAGATACATTTTGCGGTCAATAGATATGGCTATGGCTATGGCTATGGCTGATGTTATGGGCCATGATGATTTCCTGCTTGATTGGTTTTCAAGTTTTTGAAGTTGGAGATGGGATGTGATGCTTTCATTGCTATGGAATTGTCAGGGAGATGGGTGAATTAGCTATACAGCCACCTCCTTAGTGGAGTTGTACGTATTTGAAATACAGTGTATACACAATGTATGCACCGTGTAAACCGTTATACCAATCCGAAGCCGTGTAAAAATTTTACACCGTGTAAACAGCGTGTAAAAATTTACACCGTGTAAGCACCGTGTAAAATTTTACACCGTATAAGCACCGTGTAAAAAATTTTAAACGCGCTTAAAATTTAAATAAATAAATTAATTTTTTTTAATTAATCTTTTTTTTAATTAATCTTTT